>JBBPNE010000014.1:0-146524 GCA_038090735.1 Xerocomellus amylosporus | reverse complement strand
GGGATATTTTGAGACGACGGGAAAAGTCGTCTGGATCTGCCTGGACAAGGAGCTGGGGGGGGGCGTGGGGCCGGCGGGGGGAGTGGCTGGGCGACGGCGGGGGGCGGTCGGTGCGTCTGGTCGCGCTGTGGGCTGGGTGAGGGGGGGGCCATCGCAGAGGAGGAGCTCACTTTGCGGTTCTGCGCTGGAAGGCAATCATGCGCTCTGCAAGGTCTGTGGGCTGGGCGTCGCGGCGCTTTGGCTGCTTGGTGTCCATGGTCAAGCACAGAGACGAGCTCGCTGCGCATTTCCGACAATCCGCAGTCACTCGCTGCGCTGATCGAGATCTTTCCATTTATGGTATATATACATTGTACACGTGACAACTACCACGCGTGATGTCCTCCGCTCACCAGAATACTGCAACCGCTCAGTGCGATCCAAGCAAAGGAGAGAGCACTCACTCGCTTCCGGTGCAGAAACTGGACGCATCCGATGCGAGCCACGTCACAACACCGCGCATCTCGTCGGGACGGCCGAGGCGACCGAGCGGATTCAGGGCCGACCACTTCGCGTACAGCTGCGGTTGCTTGTCCAGGTACGCCGCAGTCATCCTGCGTCGATCAGTCGCACTTGCACAGCCACATCACGTCCACTGGCACCCACTGTGTGTAAATGTGTCCGGGCGAGAGCGTGTTCACTCGAATCCGCCGCTCCCCGAGCTCACACGCCATGCTCCGGGCCGTCTGCAGCACTGCAGACTTGGACGTGTTGTACGACACCCACGCGTGGTCCTGCACCCCATTCAGCCGCTGATCAGCCTCACAGCCCGAGTCTCTGCTCACCCGGTTCGTGATGCTTCCCGACATGGACGCAATCAGGATTATGCTTCCCCCACGCCCAAATCGTGCCATCTGTCGTCCAGCCGCCTGCGCCGTGAACAGCACACCCGTCGTGTTCACGTCCACCACCTGCCACCGTAAATCAGCAGTATCCCCAATCCGATCATGCCCACTCACATCTCTGAACTCCTGCGCAGGGTATTCCAAGCACCCTGTCTCCGGCTTCAAGATCCCCGCGGCTGCAACACAAAAGTCAAATCGCTGCTCCTTGTCCCCAATCTCTTCCGCCTTCTTCCACAGCAGCTCCTGGTCCCTTACATCCGCACTAAAGTACTCCAACCTCGACCCATTCCCCAACTTGCTCACATACTCTCGAGACGCTTTGAACTCTTCAGACGGTCCCTCCGCAAGATCAAAGCAGTAGACCACCCGAGCGCCCGCCTCAGCGAGTGCGATGGCCGTCTCGAGTCCAAGACCTCTGTTACCCCCGGACACGAGCCCAACGCGATCCGTAAGCGCAAACTCGTCAAAGATCTTGGGGCGGGGAACGAAGGAGGGGTCCTCTTTTGCCTTCAGGGCGGCCTCGATCCCCAACGGGGCGAGGGGCGACACAGATTGTGCTTGTCTACTGTCCGCATCATTAATTCAAGCTAGAACTCGTCGTCAGACTGTGTTACTTACGAGGATGCCATTGCAATTAGACAGTGGAAGAGAGGTGATGAGGCTGATATCGATGCGCTATCGATGATCGCTTGACCCCTAAATCCTCGCGGAAACTCACACTCCTGTGCACCTGACTAGATTCTTCCCAGATCATTCAGGCACATGAACCATCCGGAAGAATGCGGAAAAGCATCTGAAATGTAATCCCACAAGGCCAATCAAAGGTCCATTGGTGCCCGATCATCATACAACTCATGCTTAGGACGAGTCGCTAGCAACGTTCCTTCCTTTGGACTTTGACTCCACGAGCCGCGCTGTTCCATTTATCCACCTCCTATCCGACCTCGATGACGGAGTCGATCTCTGTCGCAGAGGATGAACAAACCGAGTTTCAGGTCGCGTCCAGTATACCTACGTCTTCCCCAGGGATCTCAGTGTATATTCCTGAATCTGCGTATATTCGAGCGGACAGGATGGGTCGGCTGGGACCTGGAAAACAGCCATGGCTTTGAGGCCTGTGAGACAGCACCTACCCGTGCCATCGAACCTACCATTACAAACCACTAGGGAACTTGTCAACTATCTACGTCGAAATGTGCGGGCGGCGTGCAAACCCGAGGCCTATACTGACTCCAACCTGGTGCTCTCCCGATGGTGTAGTACCTCGAGGACGGGATGGATTTGGCCGGTCTGCAAGAGTACAGCTCGGTGAGATCGTCCGTGAGTCTCTCTCTGCTCTCCCACATTCGCCCTTTCTGAGGTAGTTGCATGACGAGGGGCGTTTTCAAAGCAATTTTGGAATCTTACGGTGTACCTCCGTCAAGGACAATACTACGGACGAGTCAACAAAGCAGACATAGCAATGACATATCCACACTCACTCGTTGCCAGTGCAAAATTTCGTCCAGTCTAGCCAGCCATTGCAATGGCTTCATTGAGGACCACTTGCGGGCTCTCCTCGATGCTCCCGCTGCTCAACGGTACCATAGTCTCGAGGGGCGCTTCCATCGACAGTCCATTACCTCGTCCTGATGTGACCAGGTAAGACAGGATTTTCCTCCCTACTCCTCAGTCACCGCTATAAGTACATTGCAATCCTACACGTGACCACTACCTCACCACGCATGATATCCACCAGTCACCAAAATACTGCAACGCACTCAGCACGCGACATTGTTAACAAAAGAGACAACTCACTCGCTTCCAGTACAGAAACTAGACGCATCCGACGCGAGCCACGTCACAACACCGCGCATCTCGTCGGGACGGCCGATACGTCCGAGTGGACTCAGACCCGACCACTTTTCGTACAGGTGCGGTTGTTTGTCCAGGAACGCAGCAGTCATCCTGCGTCGATCATCAGTCAATACTTGCACGACCAGATCACATCCAACCTACTGTGTGTAAATGTATTTGGGCGAAAGCGTGTTCACTCGAATGCGCTGCTCCCCGAGCTCACATGCCATGCTCCGTGCCGTCTGCAGCACTGCAGACTTGGACGTGTTGTATGCCACCCACGCGTGGTCCTGGTTCGTGATACTTCCCGACATGGACGCAATCAGGATAATGCTTCCCCCACGCCCAAATCGTGCCATCTGTCGTCCAGCCGCCTGCGCCGTGAACAGCACACCCGTCGTATTCACGTCCACTACCTGCGCCACCATAAATCAATAGTACCCCCAACCCAATCATGCCCACTCACCTCTCTGAACTCCTGCGCGGGGTACTCCAAGCACCCTATCGCCGGCTTCAAGATCCCCGCGGCTGCAACGCAAAAGTCAAATCGCTGTTCCTTGTCCCCAATCTCTTCCGCTTTCTTCCACAGCAGCTCCTGGTCCCTCACATCCGCACTAAAGTACTCCAACCTCGACCCGTTCCCCAACTTGCTCACATACTCTCGAGACGCTTTGAACTCTTCAGACGGTTCCTCCGCAAGATCAAAGCAATAGACCACCCGTGCACCCGCGAGTGCGATGGCCGTCTCGAGTCCAATACCTCTGTTACCCCCGGACACGAGCCCAACGCGATCCGTAAGCGCAAACTCGCCAAAGATCTTTGGGCGGGGAACGAAGGAGGGGTCCCCGCTTGCCTTCAGGGCAGCCTCGATGCCTAACGGGGCGAGGGGCGACACAGATTGTGCTTTTCTACTCCGCATCATTAATTCGGTTGCTAGAACTTGACATCGCCATCAGTGTTCACTTACGAGGATGTTATTGCGGAAGATCACGCTGATATCGATGTTCATTAGATACTTATACCCTGGCGAACTCACTCGCTTGATACTTGACCCCTATAACTCCCGCGGAGACACTGCGCAGCTGGCCAGATTCTTCCCAGAACATTCAGGCACACGAACCTGCGGGAAGAATGCGGGGTTCTCATAAGACCAATCAATGCATGTATGGTACAGGTCGCAAAGATACAACACCACTCGCAACAAGACAAATTAGCTCCCGCGGAGCACAACATATATCTAGTGCATCTCAAAAGCTATCCATCATAGTTAGTCGAATGCACTGACTGACATTTTCGAGGGACTCTCACCCGGCTGATGTGTCTTCACAGCGGAGAGCAACTGCTTCAACAAGATCTCGTAGCCCGTAGTGCCCACAACAGCCTGGGCCATACTGCTGTAGTCGTCGCAGGCTTGTTGAGCTTCCGTAAATTCGTTCTTCGCGAATTTAACCTTGATCACCGCTTTTGACCAGCGGTGCAGGATCTCCCCATAGGACAGTGGACGTCATCTGGAGGACACTTTATAACGTTACCGCTTGATACTCTCGTCCTCCAATCAGAGCTCTCAAAAGTTGATACAAAAGGCAATTAAGGGTCCTACGGAAAAGTTTTTTCTCGAAAACTGGTCAGGACTGGTCAGGACCACTTTTCTGTTTCTCAGATGCGTCCGTGCAATGGCCGCTAGGCGCAAATGTAAGTACATGATATATCTGAATGATGCATTCTGACGTACTCTCTCGTAGCAGGCCTCACGCACACGATCATTGTATATGATGTGCCCAGTATCCTTGCCGGGTGAGCTGCTAATGCAGTTTGAGTGATTTGATAGGTAGCTGTACGACATTGTCGTGATCGAGGTGCGTTACGCTTGTAGACTTGAGTTGCTGGAACGCCAACACTGAGGTTTACCGCTTTTGAAAGGTTTGCGAGGGCAAGAATCTGTGCGTGGTAAATCAAGCGTGGTAATTGGAGGACGAGAATCTGTATGTGAGAATCGGGTGTGGGAATTGAGAGCCGAGAAGTGTAAGCGTTCAATTGCGTTGCATCGTTCAGAACTAAGAATTTAGATCATGATCTTCGCTCGATCCTGATAGGTGGGCATCAGCCGGTTGTGCAGGGGTAGTACCCGATCATCATACGACTCATTCAATCCTTGGACGAGTCGTTGGCAACGTTCCTTCTCTTGGGACTTTGGCCAGCCACGGAGTAATCCGCACGTTTAACGATCGAAGCCACTCTGCGCACATAACGAGTCGGCAATTTCTCGCCGCTTCATTTATCCATCACCCCGGCCTATCCGATCCATCAAGTCCAAAATCGATGACGGAGTCGACCCTCTGTCGCAGAGGATGAATAAAATTTCATGTCGTGTCCAACATACCTGTGTTCTCCCCAGGAATCTCAATATACTCCTGAACCTGCGTATATAGAGGATTAGGTGGACAGGATGATCCGCCTGAAGATCGGCCGGGAAGCCACGGTTTTGAGGCCTGTGGGGTAGCACACACGGTGCCCGTGCCATCAAATTTACCATTCTAAAGCACCAGGGAGCTTGTCGGCTATCTCCGTTGGAATGAGCGTGTCCCGGTGGTGTCAGACAGCACACCTCGAAGGCGGCGGCGGCGGCGGGGTGCCAAGTTCTCTCAAAGAAGGATCTGCGAGGGTAGGTGAGATTCCTCCGTCATGATCAAGGTCGACACTGTGAACAGGTCAACAAAGCAAACACATAGCAATGTCCACACTCACTCACTGCTAGTGTAAAATTTCGTCCGGTCTAGCCAGCCTTTGCAACGGTCTCATCGAGGACCACTTGTCCAGTAGGTGCGGGTTTTTACTGATGCTCCTGTTGCCCATCCTAGTAGAATCCCATCAACATTACCATCGTCTCGAAAAGTGCTTCAATCGTTACTTCGTCCCGATTTAACCAGGTGAGACAGAGTTCACTCGAATTTCCCCCCTCTGAGCTCGCATGCCATACTCCTCGCCATTTGCGGCACCGCAGATTTGGACGTGTTGTATGATATCCAAGCATGATCCTGCCGGTTTGTCAGCTTGCTATGCACAACATGTCTTTGTACTCTCACCTCGTTGCTGACACTCCCACTCATAGAAGCAATCAAAATGAATGCTTCTTGGCGTGTCGAATAGAACCATTTGCCTCCCCCCAGCTTCTGCGGTGAATAAAACTCCCTTCGTATTTACACACGGTGTGTAGTGACCTTGGAAGACATTCATATCCACTCTATCGCATCAAGGCAGTTCACAACTCACCTCATTGAATTCTTCCTCAGGGTACTCGAGACAGTCAATGTGGTCCCAGTGAATGCCTGCATTCGCAACACACACGTCCAGCCTCCGCCACGTCTTCTTCTGGCTGCGAAAGGTCTGCACTGATGCACTCCAATCATGATCCGTTCCCCAGCAGACCAACGAAATCGCGTGACGCGATCCATTCTTCACCTGGCTTCGATGGAACGACTATACAATAAACTGTGCGAGTGAAATCGCCGATTAGCACCACTGACGAAGGCCACCCTATCTTTCGGAGAAAACTCGTCAAAGATGTTGAGTCGCGGTGCGTATGCACAGTTAGATGCTGCTTCTAGGCAAAAACCTCCAACGCCTAGGGGTTCAATTAGGGAGGGGAATTGATGTTTGAATTCATCCCCGAGTCATGCGTGGCTCGCCCTGAACGTGCGACGGCGGCGTTCACCCACATGGGCCCCCACACAGCCCCAAGTTCGAGTCGATGCGGGGTGGTCGTGGAGTGGGTAACAGACAGAAGCTAATTGTTTAATGACATTTGCGGTAATAAGGTGACCCATGGGGTTCCGTCAGTTCGGAACGTCGCTCTCATGCACATGAACGATCATGAGAAAAACACGTATATCGGATTCGCAGTAGAGATGAAGATCCGTGTTCAATGTTTACAGCAGCCTGTGAGATACATATGTCCTGCACGTCGGAATGCCAACAAGCTGGTACAGTATGAACTTAGTACATCCAGACCGAACGAACCTCGACAACACTGTCGGCTGTGCAAACCGCCCGCCACCGAAAGCCAAAGTCATGATAGACGTTGGTTCTTGGGATGTACAGTAATACAAAGAATGGGCCAGACATCATTTACCCGTTCTTGGCAGGCGAGTCGAATGCAAGGAAATGGGCGTGAAGCACGACAAGACACCGTGTGTTTTGTCTGGCTCCACCACCCGGTCCTAGTCTGGTGACCGGACCGTCTATGAGGCAAGCATTCGATAAACGCTTCGTTCGAGTGAGGGGTGGGCGTGGTTGTTTAACCATTGCGGTAATAACGTGAGCCATGGGGTTCCGTCGCTCTCATGGTACATCATGAACGAGATGAAGATCCGAGTTCAATGATTACAATAATAGCCTGGAGGAAGCCTGTGAAATATGGCATTCGCCCTAGTACCTGCACGTTGGAATGCGCAACAAGTCTGGTACACACATGGATTACATTCAGGCCCAGTGAACACCACATCGTGATAGATGTTGACACTTGGGATGTGCATAGAATGGCCCAGGGCATCACCTCCCTGTTCTTGCAGAAGTTACGTCACAGTCAATGCGATGTGGCTCGAATGCAAGGAAACGAGCGTCAAGAACGACAAGAAGTATCTTGTTTCGCTCCACCACCGGGTCCGAGTCTGAGCCAAGAAAATATCTGGGAATTCTTATGACACACCGATCTGAGGTACAGTTACCGATATCGATATCTTGACTCAGTGGTTGTCTACATGACCCGGAACCTGGTGCCAATCAGGGCGGGCAAGACAAAAGACACGTTTTTGAGAAGGCTCAGGGGCTCGCTTAAGTAGTTGTTGGACTAAGTATTACCTTTATGTACTTACCGTTCATTTCAGCTGCTCCACTGATTGGCGGCAGTGAGGCTCACATAACTACACTAGTCGAGATAAGCACAAATAAGCGGCACGAAAACTGAGCATGGGAACCAAACAACAAATTTAGCCCTGCTTCTCGGAGACCATGGCCTATTTGTCACTGGTGGTATGTAACGAGTGTTTCTTGCTGTTCGCCGAGAAGCTGTCCATCCGAATCTGCAAAGGTGGCGTGTAACGTTATGACCCTCAAGGCACGCTTACCGGGCGGAAATAAACTTCCTGACAGGCTGACTGCGCCTGGCATGAGTATCTCGCCGCACGGCGATCCGCAAGGATCAAACAAACGCCAGAGCATACTTAGCAAAGTGGCGCGCCAAGTTCGGGTATTGTGAATGACAGTTTCGAGCTAGGGGCCCAAGAACGGAGCATTTCCGCACAATGAAGGATCAGAGGGCCTGTTGTGCTTGCCCGAGTCGCACGCCAAGTGTTGGAGAAATTGGAGGCATCCAAGTTCGCGGGACCGAGACGGAACCTCAAGTATTTGTCCTCGCATACTGCGGTGGATCCTCAGACGCAAGGCAACAAAAGATCCTAGGCTGCCTAGGGAGCCTCATCGAGGTGTGCCAGCTGATATTGGGTGCCCTCTGGATGTTACAATTAGTTCCTCTACCGGCCATGTCTCCAGTAGAAATAGTGCGAATGTGTACCGATGCCACACTATGACATAACACTGACACTTCCGCTGCCTCTAACCACCATTGGAATGGCCTTGCCACAAGCCGTAAGACTTGCCAGGCGTTGTCTGCCAAAGCCGGATTGTGCCTACGCCATGCCAATCGTTCAGCTTTGTAAAGGCACGAATAGATATTAGGCTCACCGTCCTCTGTGAAAGGGAACATGTGTTACATGGGGTAAACGTGATCGTAATGCCAACGGTAACACGCACCACTACCGCTTGCGTACACTTCGCCGTCTGGGCTGAACTCGACGCAATGTACAGGGCCGTGGTGACCTTTCAAAACCTCCCTTTCTTCACCGTCCATGCCGTGTACACGAACCCATTCATCCCCGAGGTTTCCGGTGACGAAGCGGTCTTGCAGGATGGGATGGACGGAAGCAGATGATGGTGAATATGGAAGGTTCAGACTGTGCGTCGGCGCAGTGCTTGGCAAGGCAGGTATAAATGCCACGGTTTCTCCTGAGGTGACAACAAGCCGTTTTGTTTGTACGGAGAGCTCCATGGACGTGATGGGATTCGGGAAAGCAAGGGAGGTCGTCAGTTTCCGAGTCCGTAGATCCCACCATCTGAGGGCGTAATGAATACAGTGCGGCACAAAGGTCCGAGGGAGAACCGTACTTTATGATTCCATCTTCAGCAGCCGATACACCGGTGTGTTCGCCGACCCATACGACGCTCTTTACAGTCTTGTCATGCGGGGTCGTGCCAGTGTCTCCGAGGAGATCCGCTTCCGCGTCTGGGCGGGCCAAATCAAAGATGCGGACCTTCTTTTCTTGTCCGCCGGTTAGTATGTGAGAGGAAGTTCTTGAAATTGCAACCGTTCGAACGATGTGGTTATGGGGGAAAGAGTGGAGTGGCTCCCCCGAAAACGTGTCCCAGATCTTTCTATCGAGAGGTGGATACGTCGATACATGAGGTTACAAGGAGATCAGTGTAAATCAACTACTCACGCGGTAAAATCGGCGCTGCCTGAAACAGCTCTCGAACCGTCCGGGGAGAGTTTGGTGCACCATACGGCGCCTTTGTGGCCGAGGAAGGTGCCGATCCAATCTCCGGTCCACTCTCTGAGCATAGGATTGCCATCCTTGCAACTGGAGACTAGCAAATAGGTGTTGTCGTCAAGGATCGGGGAAAAAGAAAGATGGGTAACGGGGCGGGTGTGGCCAGGAGCGACGAGAGGAACGGCCTTTGGCTGAGTTGTCATTAGTCGTTAAGAGAGAGGGATAGAAAGAGAGAAGACAATGGGTACGAGGTCGGGTGTGGTATTACGGGCACTCAGCACTGTACGCGCTGGCGTTGAGCAAGTCTCGTCGACGCGTGGCAATATTTTCCTGTGCACCGCCCACCAAGTACATACGGGGAAGGGCACTGCGGTCGCGATGTTGTTTCATCATCACGGCTGCGCGGCCTCCAGATTCAGGATTCTAAGTATAATAACCCACCATTAATGACATTCTTCAGAGGTGCCATCAACACACCACGGGCATCGTAGAGGTACCGTGCGAGCACCTTTACGAGTATACTATTGACCAATATCGTTGTTCACAGGGCCTGGGCGGGCATCAATGATAACACGACTCTGCATGCGGGGTTGTTGATAGAAGACCCAATCTCGACATGAACAACAGTCGAACATGCGAACGATACGTTTTCGGTGATGGCGGTGTGCCTGGGTCAAGCCCCAAAAGCTGACAGCAGTCGCGATCTATTGCGTGTCCACAGGGTCCTGTCCATTGCCCTGGACCAATGTTGCTGAGGTGCAGTATTCATATGATACACATTTCCCCGATATGGAAACTTAAAGATAGAGTCAGTTGCGACGGGAATGGCGTGCTCGCCTCCCATACAGTATGATCACCGGCGACAAACTATATAAGCGACACCAGCCTATCCCCTTCCCCCTGTGCTCTATTTCCCCTACCGGCTCACTCTGGCCGTGCCATGGCGTCCACCGCAAAGCGTGTCGGAAAGAAGATAGTAGCTTATCCCGAAGACAGCGTACCCGTCATCTCCACCACCACCTATGCCAGGGGCCTGCTCAAGGATCCCAAGCAAAGTGTCAGTCCAAAAGCAGGTGTAACTAGCTCGCCGACGTTGCTCACATTCGCCACCTTTCGTCTAGACAATTGATTATCTCCGCAGCCTATTTCCGATCATTGGCTGGATTGCTCGATATAGTATGTCCAGAACCGAGGCGATAACCATGGCGTGGCTGATTCGTATTAGATGTCGGGTGGTTGACAGGTGATCTCATCGCCGGTTTAACGGTCGGTATCGTACTCGTCCCTCAGGGAATGTCTTACGCCCAGGTGAATATCACTCATGCTCTCACCTCCTCATCACTGACATCCTTTTCACCTCAGCTTGCCACACTTCCCCCTCAGTACGGCTTATATTCTTCGTTCGTCGGGCTTATGACATACTGTGTACGCACTCCACTTCAAAAAGCTCCACATGGACTAATATTGTCCGCCTCCAGTTCTTCGCCACATCCAAAGATGTATCCATTGGTCCAGTCGCTGTCATGTCTATCGTTACTGCTCAAATAATCGCTGCGGTCGATTCCCAATTTCCCGGAAAGTGGCAGTCACCAGAAATAGCGACAACACTCGCATTCATTTGTGGTTTCATCGTCCTCGGAGTCGGGCTCTTGAGGATTGGCTGGCTTGTCGAGTTTATTCCTGCACCCGCCGTCAGTGGTTTCATGACAGGCTCGGCCATCAACATCGTCGCTGGCCAAGTTCCTGGGTTGATGGGTATTACTGGTTTCAAGTGAGTCATCGTCCTCAATCACTGGCCATTATCCACACCTCGTCTCCATAGTACGAGGGCTGCCACGTACCAGGTCATCATTAATACCCTCAAGGGCTTACCGAGAACCGCTCTCGATGCTGCGTGGGGTTTAACTGGCCTCTTCGCACTCTATGCTATTCGCATAGCTACCGCACAACTCCAGCGCCGCTTTCCCCAGAGAAGTAAGGGGTGGTTATCTGAACTCTCGAGAGCTGACCTAACTTTTTGTTAGGTCGGACATTCTTCTTCGTCTCGGTCGCTAGGAATGCATTTGTCATCTTGATATTGACCGTTGCAGCCTGGTTATACTGCCGTCATCGCAAAACCGCGTCCGGATATCCGATCAAGATTCTTCAAACCGTTCCCAGGGGTTTCCAGAACGTTGGCCTCGTTACGATCGATCCAGAGTTGGTGAAAGCTCTTGCTTCCCATCTGCCCGTCGCCACTATTGTTCTCTTGCTGGAGCACATTGCCATCGCAAAGTGTATGTCTGACATAATGTATGCAGAAAAAAGTGCTGACATACCCCCCAAGCGTTTGGCCGAGTGAATAATTACAAGATCAACCCTAACCAAGAGTTGATCGCAATAGGCGTTACAAACACTATCGGAAGCGTGTTCCATGCTTATCCTGCCACCGGATCGTTCTCACGTTCGGCATTGAAATCCAAGTCGGGGGTCCGCACTCCTGCCAGTGGTATTGCAGCAGCTCTCGTGGTAATTGTTGCGCTGTATGGTCTTACGCCAGCATTCTTCTGGATCCCCACCGCTGGTCTTTCAGCAGTTATCATACATGCCGTCGCCGATCTCGTGGCTTCACCTGCTCAGGTATATACGTATTGGCGCGTATCACCACTGGAGTTCCTCATCTGGCTTGCGGCGGTTTTGGTCACCGTTTTCTCTAGCATAGAGAATGGTATCTATACCTCGATCTCTGCGTCGCTGGCCCTTTTGCTCATCCGGGTTGCCCATCCTCGTGGTTATTTCCTCGGGAGAGTTACACTCACTGACCCTCAAAATGACGGGGAAAGTCGTGATGTTTTTCTTCCTCTTCGCCCTGACAGCGTTACCAATCCCGAGGTCAAGGTCGAACCACCTGCACCTGGCGTTATCATCTACCGCTTTGAGGAGAGCTACATCTACCCCAACTGCTCAATCGCCAATTCTATAATTGTAGACTATGTGAAAGAAAACATGCGCCGCGGCATCGATGTCGGTGCGATTAAACTTCGGGATCGTGCCTGGAATGACCCAGGTCCCACTGCCGGTGGAGCCGATGCAGCTCAGGCAGCGAACATCGCGAAGCCAAAGCTTCGTGCGGTTGTCCTCGATTTTTCTGGAGTGTAAGTTCGCTGGACCTCACACTCAAACCTACCGTTTTCATAATATAGATTTTGTCAGGCCCCAGATTGACACCACAGCTGTACAAACACTGATTGATACCCGCAACGAAGTCCAACGTTGGACCGACGCACCCGTAGAGGTCAGTGCAACTGTCTATTTTGCGGCTCCATTCATTGAACGTCATTTAGTTCCATTTCGCCTCGATTCTTTCTCCGTGGATACTGCGGGCGCTGATTGCCGGTGGCTTTGGCATTGGCACACCGACCGAAGTATCCAGCGAAGTTGCAGCCGTTGTCACTTATGGTGACGAACATAGAGCTGCCTGGAAGGCACGCACTGCACCAACAGATGTCGAAGCACACGAGACATCTCAACCTCCTCTGTCTCGTGGGAGGGAAGGGATATTAGAGAGTGCCCCTCTTCTGACCGAGGCAACACCGTTCTTCCACTTTGATCTGGTTGCCGCCTTGAGGGTTGTAGAGGCCAACTTCCCGGGCCAGCAACTTTTTCAAGATGAAACTCCGTCAATGAAGCAGGTTGATATCTCGGTCTCTTAGCTTTGCGCCAGCCGTGAATACGTACTTAGTGTAGTCGATCTTCAGCGTCGGTGTACTTAGGATGTCCAGACTGCATAGTGCACATATTGTTTTTACTGTACACGATTTCCACGGGCCCATTGCACTTGGCTTTAATTTGGCAGCCTCCCAATTGAACTCATTTCCGACACCTTTCTTCAATGTTCCTGAGGGTTCACCGGTTAGGACATGTTCTACCAAGGACTCAAAGACATATTTCACTCTTGCGGTCATTCTCGGTGACCCCGACGCGTTTCGCTGGCCATAACAAAGTACTGAGCATTCGTTGTGCTCCGAGCCTCCGGAGCTGACCGCATCCCCAGTGGTCGAAAATCAAGCACCGCAAGGGATTAGAGGACGCCAAAAAGTCCAAAATCTATGGCAGGGCTGCCCGCGTAAGCACACGATTTTCGTTTTCGCGGCTGGGCCTCATCCTCGTTCGTCTGCAGGATATCGTGTCTGCAGCAAAAAGTCGGTCATTCCAGCCAATAAACCTGCTTTACGAGACCAACATATTCTCTCACAGCCGGTGATTCTACAAACCCAGAGGAGAACGGTCTCTTGGCGGCCGCTATCCGGCGAGCGAAAGACGCTGGTGTCCCCAGAGAGAACGTCGAGAAAGCACTCGAGAGGGTAATGGGCATCAGGCTGAACACGATCGCGACTCTGACGACCACAACTTGCAGGCCGAACGAACCAAGGGTAATGGACAAGCGATGTTGTTCGAAGCCATATACAACGGCACGACCGGCATCATAATGCAAGTATTTTACCCGCGTGGAAAGTAGCTCCCAAACCGACGTTGCAGTCACATAGAGAATGTCGGTCGGACAACGTCAATCGCACGGTGAAGCGCGTCAAGGATATTCTGACCTCGTACAGGTGCGCGTCATCCACTCCGAGCGATGGGTCGGCCCCCTCATCCTCCACTCAAGGGCGCGTTCAGCTCCTGTCAAATTCATGTTCCAGCAGCGAGGCTACGTGAAAGTGCGCATCGGCGACGACAGGGAAGGGCTTCTGGACCAAGTCATGCATGTGTGTTCGATCGACTTTGCGGAATGGAACGAGGAGTCGGAGTCTGGCCAACATGGGGTGGAGGTGAGCAGGCATCGAGCTGCCGCTTGAGGTTTCATCAATGACACGTTCGTCCAGTTGGTCTGCCCTCCAGAAGACCTCGGCAAGGTCATGAAAGTGATAACCGACGTCGCATCAGCATCCCCACTTTGCGAGGTGCTCACGAACGAGGTCAACTGGGCACCACTGGATACGCAGGAGGCTGGAGAAGACGCCGAGGAGATGGACTGTTTAGAAACCTTGATAGAAGCTCTGGAAGAGAACGACGACGTGGAGCGGGTTTATACGACACTGGAACCGAACCATTTAATTGCTGATATCTCATAGAGCAGACTAGAGTGGGTCATACGACACCCCAAAATCATGGATATATATATCCTGAGCCTGAACGAGAAGAGGCGAGAACCCTCTGGCTCCTAGTGCATTCCCCCGTCTCGGAGAACCGATGTTCTATTTGCGGAGTACAGCAACATGCTTGATGCTCGCGACTGAACGACGTTACGCCCGGGCGGGGGGTTGCACTTGCAGTCACGATGATTGATCTCGCTACAATGGACAGCACCGATGCCTCGAGTATGGGCGGCTTCCGAGAGTGACTTGGGCCAATTGTCCCTTAATTCAACGTGATCCCGTTCTCCGGCAAGACTTCGATTCGCCCCAACGTGGGGTAGCGATTGTTTCTTATAATTCATTCATACAACTACAGCACAGGACGGGTTTTACTCGTAAGTGAAATCGTGGGGAATAAGGCCCCTTATGGCCCTAGATTCGTAATTCTGGATGAAGACGTATCCACGCATAACCCCCAATTCCGCCGAACTGAACAAGTTGCGCCTCCGAAGCTTGAAGGACGTACTCCTTGAAGCCTGGCACTGCTGCTCGGGCGTATACCTCTTGGCTCAACAGACTTCCTACCATAGATCTGAGGGCCTGGTAAGAGCCTTCGGCGCGCATCCGGATCAGAATATCTATCAACGGTTGGAACTGGGCAGGTATAGAAGCCCGAGAAGCACTCCCCTGTCGGGCAGTTAATAAAGTCGGGAGCGCGGGCGAGTTGGATCTCGGTGAAGTAAAAGTAGGCGTTTGGAAAGTAGCAGTCTCGATTAGCGGGTTCTCTGAACCCGTTAATACCTTGAATGGATTCTGGATCGCTTTCGGTGGGTCGGACGTGGGAGACGGGACTCTACTTGAGAGGAAAGGAGGGGTAGTAATGCCATCCATCTCGAACCAATTTGGGTGCAACGCAATCCAGCCGCCGTCTTTGCCGCCGAGCTCGACTATACCCGCTTGCTCAGCCAAAGCGGCGTAATCTCGGAATTTTGACACTCTGGCGCGTTGATAGACTTGGTTGTCTGACGATACAAGGGCTACTGCAATTGTCGAACGTGAAGGAAGGGTAATACCACTCTCTCTGGCTGCAAGCAGGAGATGAATGAGTGGTTTGAACACTGTCCACGTTGGGCGCCGTTCACTTTCATCATGCTCAGGTGATCCTGCAGTAGCAAAGGGAGTTGGGGGGAAAGGGCTAGAGGAGGGCACTGACGTGGGGCCGAGTGCAGAGCGGTCGAGCGTGTTCGATGCCCGCGAAAAAGCGGCGAACTGCGCTGAATCGACGCCGTCACCGACCCCCAGGGGAAGTGCCGCAGGAGGAGAAACATGCTCGCTCGGGGGCGTATCGATGACGTGCAGCCCCACGTTTCTGCTCGATGGGGAGTACGTTGTGTGTGGAGCAACGTAAGAGTGGTAGTTCGACTTTAGCGTATAAGTAGCATCACAAGATCCTTCCTTCGAGTGTACGTGCACTCGATGCGGGATAGACCATCCGTTCGTATCATTGTCCTCGATACGTGGACCTGTAAGACGCTCGGTTTCCTTCGGGACTCCGATGTCTTTTACTTGCGGTGTCTTGCATACACAGGTGACAGTTTCAGTGAGTGTCTTCGTTGAGGTTGCGTGGGACTGCTTAGTGGGAATTGAATCCAGCCCAGTCGGCGCCTTGGGCAATACGAAGGGCGAAGCCAGGAAGCTGAGCTTCTGGGAAGAGTGAATACCTGGGTTTCCCGAGACTGGCATGTCGCCTGTCGATTGACCAGGTCCGAGAGGTGAACGAATGATAATTGACGAGGGTGGGCCATTATCATGCAAAGGTAACTCTGGCGCGTCTAGCGACGGCAACACAGTGTGCTTTGTGGAGCCGACAACATCTATGATCTCGGGAGCGCCCGACCGTATGGCACTTGACGGTGCCGGGGTTTTCGCAAAAACGTCCTGCTCCACCGCGGGAGGAGATTGCGCAGCAATTGTCGTGCTGCGTGCCCGTGTGGTTCCAGCGGAAACAGACGCGTGTCGAGAGCGCGAAGGCGTTTTCGGGATGGGGAGTCCCCCGGGTGCTGAGTCGCTTCCTGTGCTCGTAGACTTCCTCGGCGATCCTGGCATATGGGTAAATGCCTCCGTGGAATCCAAGCTCCCTGTGTTCTTGGAGTGCCTCGACGGCTCAAGAAGATCGCGAGCACTGATGCGTCGTAGCTGCGGGGTACTCTGGGAAGCAGAAGAAGAGGGATGTAGAGTAGCATCTGAGTCGTCAAATGGGGGTTCTTGCAGCTCTCTCAAGAGCTTGGTTACGAGGTTGGCATCAAGGTCGGGATAAGGCTGTCTGACGGCTTGCGCAGAGTTCACTGCTTCCGTACGAGTCCTTAGTACAGCTGCACCCCAATCGAGGACGAGCGAAGCTTGACTCTCGAGGGAGGGTGAAGTACAGGCGGGGACGACCAAGATAACTTGGTAGTTGCGAAGCTTCAGGGTTGATACGGCGTAAGCGTAATCACGATCGCCAGCAATAAGGATGATTGTGGCGGGGGTAGGATGATCGACGGCAAATGCGAGCATATCCACTTTGGAAGCGTCCCTGTCTCAATAACGAGGGAAAGGGTGACATGTTGCATACACACCTAAAATCATCTTGTCTACGACGTCCTTTTTACCATTGTGGGGACAGTCTATCATGGATACGCCAGATGACTGGAGCTCAGAACGGAAGACGACGGACTTGGACGACTGTGCAGAAATATCGAGATAAGCTCTGAACGTCGTGACGGAGCCGAATAGACGAGCTATACGACTAATGTTGTTCACAATATCGTAACCTAGGCCACACGAACTGGAGGGAGGGTTACAATTTTCTGGGATGGTAGCTGGTGAGCCGCGGTTATTGAATTGATGGTGAAAACTGACCATAGTCCCAGAAGATGGCGACGTTGGGGTGATCTGACATGAGAGAAGGAGTGAATATGAGCACAGCACAGGACGACGGGGGAACGAGCAGGGCTTTGTACTCGGTGGCCAGTGCCGTTACGTGGAATGCACATGCAGAAGGGGTGCCCTTCCGTTCAGGCCCTCTTCATGTGCATCCTGCTCGGAAGCATGCACAGCAACCCTGCAGCAGGTGCGCCACTGGACCCATGCGAGTACAGCATGTTCCTGTGAAGGAAAAATGCACACAAACAACGTCCCGTCAAGGAAACCGGCGCAGCACGAGGGTAATTCGCCGGGTTGTGGGGGCAGCGAACGCGAGACGATCGAATTTAATCAGAGCAACGGCGCCGTTCCCTGTTACAAGTTTACATTACATCGCATGGGATTCGCAAAGGATATCAATACGTGTGAATATCTAGAACGGTAAGATAGAGTCTACTTGACTTTCCGCTGGAGTTTACTGAGATGATAGTTGATGGACGGTCTTTGTGGTTTGGGGTAGACGGGCTGTGGGCAAGGCGGTGTGAGCGACCGGGTACATGGCTGGGTGGGCGACCAACCGTCGTGCGCATGCAGTTGAACAGCGCGTTTGCCACCTCCTTGCATTTGGCGGGATCTGCAGAGAGAACGTCGCCGGTGGCAGCCCAGCAGCCGAGCATGGCCACAAACTCGGCCTTGCACGGTGAAGGTCGACGTACTGAGAACAAAAGGTCGTTGGGACCAGCCGTGACTGGGGATTGCGGACGCACGTTTGGTCGGTCTGACCTTGACTTGGGCAATGTGCACCATCGCGTCAGAAAGTCGGTCAGAAAACCAGCAGAAAATGGAGAGTTTATTGCAAGTCCGCGAACACGGCCCGGCAGTTCCCGACATGCTGACCACGTAGGTACTTGTACCCACACAGCGACCAGACCCGACCCTCTCCATGCCATCCCTCAACAAGAACAACGCCGGTATGTCACTCCAAGATCACATCAGCCCGTTGAATTACTAACTGTCGCCTCCAGCCGTGAAGCGGATAATGCAGGAGGCAAGAGAGCTTGCAAACGACCCTTGCACCGATTATCACGCTGCACCTCTCGAGGTATTCTTCATCCACCACCTCTCCGTCCTTCATTCAGTGTTCCAAACAGGATGACATTTTCGTATGTTGCAAGTAGCCGTCGCCCCCTGCCCTCTTAATTTTCCATCCAGGAATGGCATTGCACCATCAGAGGACCGTCGGGGACAGAATTCGAGGGCGGCCTGTATCATTTCCGCATATTGCTACCTGCAGAATACCCTTTCCGACCACCCTCGCTCATGATGCTTACCCCAAACGGCCGCTTTGAACTCAACACCAAGGTATTCATCTCTGGTACCCGACACGTTTACGTACCATGTTGAATTATCGTTTTGACAGATTTGCATCAGCTTCACAAATTGTTTGTCTTTCCACGATTTCACACACGGTCTAGGCTGATCCATCGGACAGATCACGAGGAGGAGTGGCAGCCTGCCTGGGGCGTGCGAACGGGTGCGTTCCGCTCGGATTTAATGGAAAGCTTGACTGATTCCTGCTCATAGCTATCCTTGGCCTCCAAGGGTTTTTCCCCCTCAAGGGCTCGGCAGCCAACGGTGTTGGCTCGGTCGAGTACCCTGTCTCGGAGCGCAAACGTTTAGCACTCATGCAAGTGCTCACATTAACATCCGCACCGGAGTCACTGATAATTTGCCACATTTAAGATCGCGGGGGTGGGTTTGTCCCAGGTGCCAGCAGCTTAACTTGGACTGCCTTCCAGACCCGCCACAGCACACCACCTCGACCCTGAACGAGCCCGCAGGGTTCCGAGGACACTCGCACGCTCAAGATCGGTCCGAGCCTCCTGTTCTTCGACCGTCACACACACCGCTGCCAACCGCCCTAGAACGTTCCTCTGGTTCGGAGACGACAACGGACCCCGATCCAGCCATCATCTCAACGCTTGTTAGTGAATCTGGACCTTCAATCGCTGGAGAGCGGGATAGCATTGGCAGTCGGACAGAGGCCATCGGGGGATCTCCTCTGGCCATACATCGTCGCTCTCCCCGGTCACCGTTATTATTGGACACTGCGATCTGCGTGTTACTCGTGCTGGTTGTAGCGTTGTTGTGTAGGCGGGTTCTGTGAGTCGCATGTCTAGTCCTGTAGAGCGATGATCTGTGATTTTCTGGATGCCCGTTCGTTGTACTTTTAATCCAAATGTGGACGCTGGTTCTTGCACCGCTTGGAAAGTTTCTAGACCGAGCTGACTGTGCAAATTGAATCCCTTGATCGAACCCTTGTCCAGATTGGGTGAACTTCAATCTCGTTATGTCAGCCCGGTTGATTCAGGGATTTGTCAACCGAACACTCAGCTTGGATTTATACCTCAGGAGTCCCGTTCCTTTGGATGTCCTCAGCATACCGCCTCCTCTACTGCTACCACCACCATATGTCGCTGTTCCTCGTCCACGACACAGTCTCTCTCGACCGAACCAAAAGGCGGTCGTCCTTCCTGACATGCCGCAGGCGCCCCGATGCCACTCCTATACCACCCACACTCGTTAATTCGCCCTACCTCTCCTCGCCAAACAGCGTCTTCCGGCGCAAAACCTCTGTGCCCAAATGGACTTCCCAGGAGGAAGACGAGTGGCTCCGGGACATGGTCCCCGCAGACGGATCTTTGGCATTTGATGTCGACTCAAAATCGGAGGGATCAAACGACTCGACCCCTTCCCCGACCTCTTCAGACAGCTCGTATGGCTGCTCGCTTTTCCCCCCGTCGCCCATGTTGCGACCACGCTCTACTACCCCTGATGTCGCCGCCAGACATGCGCGGTGTGGCTCAGGCTCTGGTCAATCATCCCACAGTTAATCGCGCTCGCCTATCGCTTTACGTCGCAAATAACCGTGAAGAAACGTTTTTGACACGAGGGGCCTCACGGATTGCCCCATCTCCGTATCTTTCTATTCATTTTGGGTTCCACTTGGGTTTTACGTGGGTTTAGGGACACTTGGGTTTATGGTGATTTTAGTTTCGATGTTATCGGGTATTGATTTATAGGTCTTTTGATCCACTTTGCGCGCACGATTATTTATCACATCCATCCATCACGTTTGTATATTGTATTTACTCACTTTATCAGTTTAGGTTGTAGGACTTTCTCACACTTGGTAGACACGATGCATGCATGATTTGTACTACATAACACGGTACACGAGGGGACGAAGCGCAGAATAGAATAGATCCACCAAATTACTTTTTCTTCCCAGCACTGACACTGAGGACCACGACATCTTCGTCTTCCAAGTTGTAACTCGCGATCGTGCTAGAGTTCGTAAGCATCTTACCCGTGTAAGATATTCGCATTTTCGAAGCGGGTAACGTGCTCCCTGTCGCCTGGATAAATCGCTCACGAAGCGTTGAAACAAGTAGCATGAGCGGTAGATCAGAGATGGTCACCGTCTTCCCGTCGAGCTTCCACTCCGGTTTCAAAGGCTCGCTGGGAAGTTGAATGTTGAGGGTGATCGTGTAAGGGTGCATGCTAATCCAATCTGCCTCTGGATACAAGGCACCACCGGGAAGCTTCGCAATTTTTTGCCTCTTGATTTGGGGTTGCTCCTCGAGGCCGTCCATCTCATCCGCGCTCCGTACCATGCCAGTCTGTGGGCCAGTCATACCAGCCATGCGAGTAGGGTGCATACCAGGAGGGGGCGGTTGAAATCCGAAGGGCTGTACAGAATCCGGACCCTGATAGTGAAGTGGTGGCAACATCACCGGCGGTGGTTGGTTGGAATATACGGAAGCTGGCTGGGGTCCTGATGACACGGTTGCAGCGGAATACCCCGGGTGAGACACGGACCCTGGAGCCTGGATAGGCGGTGCTGGCAAAGATGGAGGGGCTGGTGGGAGCGTTGTCATCGGCGCAGGTGGAGCAGCAGCAGGCCCAATACCAGGCCCGATTGCGTTGGTATCCTGTGGTCCAAGACCCTTCGCGCGGTGAATAGCAGCGATTTGCTCGTCGAAGTTGACATTGAGGGAATACTTGTCCATTGTGCTGACTTTGGTTGCGGTATGCCCATCCCAAACAACTTTTTCTCTCTCCTTCCGACGCTCCCGCTCCTCTTCCTCCTCCTTCTTTCGACGCTCCTCGTCCGCCTCGGCACCAAAGATATCAACACGTGTACGAGCGAGATCCTTGAGTGATGAGACAACATCGGCACCACGCAAGAGCTCCGAGGCCTGAACTTTGCGGGCTTCCAAGGCATCCCGTTGGGACTTCCACTTGGGGTCCAGCAGCTCAATGCGCATATGCTCGTCAAGTTCGTCCACGGGAATCTGTTGGCCACAGATAGCGCAAGTAGTGAGCGCGGACGTTTTCTTGGCACCGACTGACATAAATCATCAGAAAACTGTCACCACCCGAAAGGAAAGGAAAGAACACGCACGCCTGGGCACATAGTCAGACTTGATCTTCATTGGCCCTGCAGCGTTAGCATTGGCCTGGATGGCCCTTGCGCGCTCCAACTCTCGCATCCTTTCTTCATCTTCACGTTGCTTCCGCTGCTGTGCCTCGTCCTCCTCATCATCACTTTGTTCCATCGCGGCATCCTCGCCATCTGCTATAGGAATGCCTGCACCACCAACAGCGGCAGCAGCCTCTGCTTCTGCCGCTGCTTGTCTTGCACGGTGAGCCTCGATGTCGTCGGCGGTAGTCTCCATGATCATTGCAGCCATACGTTTCTGCGCCAGGGTCATATTTTCTACCTCCTGCACGTTCATGGGCGGCGGTAGTTCCGAGTTTGCATCAGCGACGGTAAATTCAATGGTTTGGACGATAGCATAATCATGCCAATCGATTTCAGCAAAGGCCACTAGGAGTGAAAATGTCAGCGTGTTGAACTGACAGGATTGGAGTAATCAAAACGTGCATTTCTCTGCTTCCTGATCATCTTGGCGCTTCTTATCCTTTTCTCTCTTTAGTCGTTCCCATCGTGCATATTTCTTTGACTGTTCAAGAGCTCTCCATTGTGATCCGTCCTGCGCGCGCTCGTGAATATACGACAACGACTCCTTGCCCGGGTACAAGACTTTGAGATATTGTTCGACCAGGCGATTGAAGTAGCCAAAGAGCGAATGATTGGGTCGCAAAAAGTCGAATTGATAATTACGCCCTTCTCTTTGGGAGAGGGCAGCAAGGAAAGTGCGTCCACGACGAGCAGTGAAAAGGGCGGTGAGCTTCATAGTGTCTCTGGGTGCAAAATGAGGTCTAATTGAGTGACAATCGATGGCATGTCACTTACAGGTCGATAGGACTGATACTCGGCATATCCATGACGAATTGAGGTTGAGGTGGCTCGACTCCAAGGTCTTCCTGGACCACAGGGGGTTTTTCACTCTCCCCCACCTTTTCCTTGTCCTGGGGTGCTTCCTCCACTTCCTCTCCGGCAGATATTCGGTCCATACGATGCCTATAGTAAGCATGATAAGGGTCGGCAGGGTTGAGGAACGAGAACTTGGGATCCTGACGCTGATTCTCGCGAATCTTGTCCTCGAACTGCGGGGGATTGGCTGAGCGCGCGACGAAGAGAGCGGTTCTGTCAATGACAGCTGAAATGTGCGTCAGCACGCAAGGACTGCTCGAGGCGGAAAGACTACTCGCATTTAATTTCTGGGGGAGGGAGAATGAGGCCGCTGGTGAATCTAAGGGAGGGCTCCTTGCCCATGTCAGTGTCGCCATTGAAGGCGTGTCCGTTCAATGCGGGCGCTGTCTGTGTCTCGACTGCCATCGTCGCGGTCGTCGTCCAACACGGCGAGCACTGCGGCAGTGTGACTACGGTCGGAGGCTGAATTCGGGCCGGCACTTTCCTTCCGCTCCCATGTTCGGCGCGTTCCACCCAACGTCTGTCGCATTCGGCGGTCTCTTGTGGTCAGTCTCGCGTCTTTTGCCTCGTCAGAAAACTGAGCAGGGCCAGGAAAACCCCATGGAAGTTGTCCGTGACGCGCAAGGCGAATGCGCGTGCCCGCCTCAAGAAGGTGGACGCAGTCATCGAAGCCGTCCGTGCAAGTGGCGTCGAGTGCAATGCTTTGGTGAGCATACCACCACCTCCACTTGGCCCGGTGGCCCTGACACGACCCAGGACCGCGCCATGCTCTTGCCCAAGGAACATGAAATGGTCCCGAAAGATAAATACACCGTCTTCAGCTCAACGGCACGCGGGTATCGAAAGGGTATTCACAAGGTGCCCAAATGGACAAGGGTATGCCCCCATTTCACACTGGTGGAACGCCTTTCTCACAATCCCCGTCTAAAGCTGACGCTAAGAGTCAACCCGAAAGGCTTTTAGCCTAGAATTAACAAGTCACTGTGCTACTTTATCTGCAGGCGTGAATCAGTTGCCCACGTTATAGTAGGTAACACGGATAATCACTAAAACAGCACCACGTGTATTTTTCCCTGCCTAATTCCCTCGAGTACCTTTGGCGCCCCAAGAACCGTTTTGAAAACTTCGTCCCGAGTTTCCGGTATATCGAGCAGGTTACGATTCTTGGTGTCCCGAAAGGAGATGTCAAGAATGATGTGCGTGAGCTGGGACACGGACAGTGCGTCTGGAAATAGTTAAATTGAGCTGGCTTCGCGGGCTTTGCACTCACCTGTGTCACAAAGAAGTTTCCCAACTCTGCTTGGTGTACCGGCAGCAGAACCAATCTTTGACCGTTCGAGATATGCAACATGCTCTTCCAGCTTAAAATGTTTGGCAAAAAGCTTAGCCACATCTCCGCCCTTATCACCACGCAGTCTCCTATTCTTGAGAACTCTGGTCACATCGACTATCCGGAGGGCTGCTCCGGCAATGTACAGCAAAGTTGGTGCACCTGGTGACTTGGACCTTTGCGAGAGCCTCTTGTGCAACATGGGCAGCACTGGTGGAAAAATGATGGTTGTGTGGCCAAGGGAGGAAAGAGAGAGTAAACATACCTTTGATAATAAAATCAACCAGACGGTCCAACGATCTCGACTCCGTCCATTGCGTCGTGTCCGCAATTGCTGTTTCTATCTGCAGTTCAATCAAGATCACGGGAAGCCGACTGCCCCGGAGACGCTCACCAGGGATACACATATCATTGAGCTCGAGTCCTGTCAGGTCTGGAAATGCTTTGGCCTGCATGGCAGACATGTAGTCCGCAAGCTTGTGTGCCGGTTGCGCGGCTATCGAGAGAGGTTCGAGGGCCTCTACTGTTTCTGCGAGTTTCCGTCTCTGTATTCTGTCACAATGTGGTCGGTCTCGGGACGGAGCAAGTGACCTTTGCCTGTCTCTCCTTGTCCTTTTCTCTGCGTTTGCGTTTTGCCAGGGTTGCCTTGCCCTTGAGAGGGGGTTCATCCTGCTCCGCCTCCGCCTCTTCATCCGCGCTGAGGAGGCCCTCGATGTCATCACTCGCTCCCTGGCGCGCGTCGAAGGCTGCATCTTCCTCGCCCGAAGAGGCAACAAGGTCATCCGGGACGAAGTCGTCCTCCAAGTCGTCGCCGCGCTGGACAATCATCGGATGCCTGCAGTTGTTCGCCGGGTGTTGCCGTATGTGCAGAAAAACAAGAGGGCGACGAATGGGGAAATGAAACGGTCGAAAGAGACTCCTCGGAGTGCTGAGATGACAGCGAACATGAGCAGAACACGCGCCTGTCCTTGCACACCACCCTGGGCAACCAGCCCATGTCCCTCGTCCTCGTCTCTTGCATGCACATTCTCCTCGCCCTTGCCCACAGCACCCCCTTGTACCTCTCTGTTCTTCCCCTCGCGTTTCTGGTCTTTATCTTCAGGTCCTCCAAGACACCGAGCCAAGTAACCCGTCCACCTTGCCTTCCGGAAGTCCCTTCCTACTCACCCCAGGGGTCTGTTCCGATGCCCTCGATATCCTATCAACCGCCTGTGAAGCTTCTCAAGGATCTAAACCACACAGCAAGAGAACAATTCCCAGCGAACTCCCAGGTAGAGCCCGTTTCTGTAAAGCAGCCCTACGATGCCCTCCTCGTCCTCGACGTCGAGGCAACGTGTTTCCCAGGAACAGGCTTCGACTGGTCGAATGAAATAATCGTGCGCCGGACTTTTACCCACTCACGGTCGGTCCCTGATCATATAGCAACCAAAGGAGTGGCCAGTGTGTCTCTTGCGCTGGCAAGATAAATCTCTAAAAGGACGAGCCAGTCGGTTGGAGATCGTCGACGAATTTCGCAGCTTCGTCAAGCCCACGTGCAGGCCTCAGCTATCACAATTCTGTACTGATCTCACGGGCATCACTCAAGTCCGTTTCCTTCTTTTTCACTTTCTCGGTCCCGTCACCGTTCATGTGTAGGCTCAAGTCGATTACGCTCCAACGTTTCCCAAGGTCCTCAAGATGTTTGCGAGATTCTTGGCCCAACACGGGCTGATCGATCCCAAGAATGGCAGACCATTGCAACGATTCTGCTGGTGCAGTGATGGGCCATTCGATGTAAGGGATTTTGTAGTGAAACAATGCTTTATCTCAAACGTCGGTATCCTGAAAATAACTCTATTTAATTTCAACTTCAGTTTTATTTGACAGGTACAAATGCCGTCATGGTTGAGGGGCGATGTCCTCGATGTACGAAAGGTCGTCTCTGTTTGGGCAGCAATGAATAGAGCACCCGATAGCCAGCAGATTAACACAAAGGTATGTCCCGAACTGGTGTCGCTTAATGATTGCCCGCCATTTAGCTCTCTCGGCAGTTTCCACCGAGTTACCACTTTCGGTCGTTGAAGATAACACAGCAGCTGCGCGCGCTCAGACTAGGCCCGTTTCAAGGAAGATTACACTGTGGGATTGATGTCAGTATGCACCATATAGCGAGTTTTGTCGCGTTGACAGCTATTTCGTTCTCGCACATAAATTAGGATACTCGGAATATCGCTCGTATCGTCATCGAGCTCGCCAGGCTCGGAATTCGTTTGGAGCCCAATACTCCGATAAATCCCAATAGGCGATGGCAATGGATGGGACGGCCTGGAGAAGTCTTGGAATGATGTCTCGTCTGGCCCCATTTTTCTTTTTTTTCTCGTGATGCATAAAGTGATTGCGACGAATATTTATGTACCTTCGACTTCTTAACTTTGTCGCTCGCGTTCTCGTCGACATCTGTTTCTCAACAATGTGAATCGTCCATAATTTAAATGTAGGATAAAGAGCGTCCTGGTGTTATGCCTGATGAACTAAGTGAGAAGCGGAAATTCTAAGTGGGTATGGACGCAGGTATGTCTATCTGTAGGTAAAGCATGGAGCTTCGCTCGCAATTGTGTCCAGCCCGTCGGTAAATAATATCCGGGGGAAGACCACCAACGAACTCCAGCGCTATTCGCGCTGCACCCCAAACATGAATTATACCCAAATATAAAACCTTAGTACAGTGGATACCATTGCTCCCAAGAAAGAACGTTGTAATGATGTCCTGAAAGGTCCCATGCGTGACAATGTGAAATAGGAATGGAGGGATTCAAAGCCATCCCATGCGGCGCTCGTGATTATAAAGAGTCGGTCGAAGACGACCCCCTTGGAAACATACCCAAGAAATCACTGAGAAAGCGTAAATATAATTACGGATCACACAAGTCGGATGATCGAGGGGACTTACGAAATCCCAGAGAGTACCGAAAGCGGGAATTCCAAGAGCCTTGCAACCATGTTGTATCTCAGAGTTTCCGACGTAGTTCGAGGTGATGAATACAACTGGTTAAAGTCAGTGAATTTTTGGCTTCGGAAGAAAGTCGAGAGGAGTACCTTCAGCTTGCCAGTAGTCATAAACTTCTTTCAATATCTTCATCGTATCTGGACGACCGCCACGCTTCTTGCTGTCCCACAGGAGAAGACGCTCTGGTCCGACGTGTTGATGAATGAGACCACTGATGGTAGGACCGAAGGTCTTCTCTTGGTCGGAGCCTAACAGCGGGGTCAGTGTCGCACAATGGCACATCACGGAGGTGACATACCAATCCAGATGAGATACCTGCGAGGAGGAATACATATTAGCCATTATGATTCATCGGAATAAATATTTTCTCACCAGTTGGGTGATTGGATACATGTTGAGAGGGCCGCGCCAAGACCCGTTCCCGTGCAAATACGGATGCCGCGCTTGTACAATGTCGAAGTGTTGGAGACACCGGCGAACTGGACTGACGGTGAGAATCCATGCAAGTACAAGGACCATGTTGAACCCACCTTGAGCTGACGTGTCCAGACCTGCTTCGGAGGATCGTTGACAAGACTTTTGGTGAAATCACCTGAGAAAGCAGTAAACAAGGATTCGCAGAACTCGTAACCGTGAGCAAACTTGCCTTGCACACCACAAATCAAATAATGATATTTAGCGTGCGTTCCCTCACTGTAACGCACTCAGAAAGCAGAAAGGGCGTTTCAAAGTGAGACCACGCACGAGATGATACCGAAAGCATGGTATTCCATCACCATAGAACGGCTGATACGGGCAAGCAGACCCTGTTGCATGCCACGCTCAAAGCGAAGGACCGCAACTTTCGGAGATGGCTGGTAGACAGTCAACCCGGGAATGTATTTTTCATAGTGCCCCACTCACAAGTTCTATGTCGACTGAAACTTTTCTGGTACAAATCCAAGGAAGGACAATGCTGTCAAGGCGTCGTCAGAGTAGATAGATGCATTACCAACGAGGATGATACGGACAAGAGGGTCATACCCATGGTGTACCAGAACGCTTGCTGGCGGACAACGTAGACACCGCTGCGATCCCATTTCCCATCCGTGACGTCATAGGTATTGGTTACGATTGTGTACACCCAAGTCATCACGAGAGCCGTCCAACCGAAAAATCGGTGGTTCCTCTCGAAGACGCTATAATTGATTGTCAGCCATCGCCAAGGAATATCAATATCTTCAAGGGCACACATACTTGTGGTGGGTGTTACGGACCCAAGGCAAGCCAGCGGCCATGGTGATAAGCAACACGATGGCAGAAATGACACCGAAGACTAGGAGAGAGTCGTTGTAAAGATACTTGACTTTGAACTGGTTAACGAGCATCAAGACGAGCCAGGCGATACCAGAGATTGCGCACGAGCTGTGGATACCACCAAGATGCTGGTGACGAGGTGAATTTACACCCCCAAGCCTTCAATAATCTCACATACCTGGAGGGTAGAGGTGCAACCAAGACGGAACCAGAGAGGAGTCCACTTGGCAAAGCAAGTGTTGACAAACAAGTATAAAAGACGACCGAAGATCTCGTTGCGCATGAGCACGGCGATGTTCAGATTACCCGCAACTAGAGCACCCGGATACTTAAGAGCGTATGGCCAGAGACCAGCCGCAGCAAAGCCCAAGGCGGTAAAGTTGAGTATGATGATGACTGTGAAAAACCGCCTTCATAGCAATATGAGTGAGCAGGTGGAAGGCTTATATGATAGGATCGACCTGTATGAATTGTACCAGACGATGAAGCGGACGTATTTAGATATCTTCATCTTCTGAGGTTTGGGAGGTGGGGGTTTTGCAACATTGGAAGGCGATACAGGTGCATACTTCTTGAGAGATTGCACGGGGAACACGTCGAGATCAACGGGCTTCTTCTCGTCATTGGCGAGGTCGTGGTTGGCAGCGAGCTGAGGGGAGCGGACCTCCAGTGACGCCTTCTCGGCATCGTTATAAGCGAGCCGCGACATGATAACTTGACAAAGGTCGCAGTGAGAGGACTACCCGCTGCGCGTCGAGAAGATCGGGCGAACCGCAAAGTTGTGGTTTCTGCCTACCCTAGATCCTAGTCAGCTTTTATTCATTACGCAGTGTGCACCGAGACCATACGGGGATGGGGGGCAGATCTCGGTAACAATCCGGTGCACAGTACGCAGTAACATCCTCGCAGGCATTCACATCGGCGTTCATGAATCCGAGTGAGCGCCCGGCGTTTCAGGACGGAAAGCACACGAGTACACATCCTGATTATGGCATAGCACTCGTCAATTCATCGGAGCGAGTCCCCGTCATTCTTGTTTTGTCAGTGCTCGCCCGTGGGCCGTGAATGAGAAGACGCGCGGTTCGGTCTTGAAACGACACGCAAACTTGATCCACACGGGAGCGCGATGGGACCGTTGGTGCGTACCGGCTCCGATGGCATTCTAGATAATCCGAAATCGGTATCGATATCCTGAGCAGGAGCACGTGAGAAGTAAGACTGAAAATAAACTCTATAACATCAGATTAGTAGATTAAAACGGAAATCGTCGTTACACGGGCATGCACGTACTAGTATGCTGATAGGCCCGTACCGAGCTGGAGCGTGGATTCTGCACCAGCCACGTGGCACCCCGATTAGAGTTGGCAGGTCAAGGAACATCCAAAAATCACCATCTCCTTTAATCGAGCACTCTATGCCCCTGGGCTTCCTATGAACCACTCCCACGACGTCAACAGCAACCAGATCAACACGCCACTCGACTCAAACGCACACCAAGATATCGCCAGTATGGAAACGCAGCAGGTGGATCAGCATACCTATCAAAAATCACTGCGGGCAAAGCCTTCACTAGTCACTATCGACCATCCACACCGCATCACCACGTAAATCTTGGACAGGGTAGCTGCGACCACAGCCACAGCGGCGTTCTTTCAAGTAGTAGATCGAGAAGCCGCCACGAAAATAGCTGGTGGTGCTGCGCAGCTCATGTGATAACAGCGATCTTTCCGAACGTCGCAAATCTCTTCAAGGCCCGTCAGCAAATTCTCGAGCGGCGGACGGAGGCGACGAGGGCTTGGCGGGCATGGGACATGTGCGTCGACGCTCCATGCCGTTACGTTCGCGTTGGGAATGGCGAAACGCCGATTCCTCAGTGTTCGCTCAAAGGGACACGACTTGCCGCGGCAAGACACGTAGGTGTGTGGATATCCGATTTGCCCGGGTGCCTGTAAGGTAAAGGGGGAGCGGGGACTCCGGGAGTAGAAGGGTAGTAACCAGTTGGACATATCGCTGGGGTTCACCGCGGTGTTGGGTACGGTGTGGAAGCTAAAGTGTGGGGCATATTGTCCTTTTTCAGGCAAGTTGGCCGCATGGAAAAATCATGTTTGAAAACACATCTCACCTATCAATTCAACGGCACCATTCGACTCGGACGAGCCTGAAGAACACGTTCCGGGTCGACCGGTGAAGAAAAAATGAAGTTTTTAGTATTGGAAATTCAGGCTCCTCGGAGATTTACTCCTCGCACGTGCGATAGCATGCGTCAAATCCAAGGTCTGCGCAGTCAACGAGTCCAGCTACTGTACCTGGCTAACATTCATGTTGTTAGATAGGATCAAAAGCGAACTATACAAGCAAAAATCATCCCGTTCTCGACGCATCGCAGACGCGCCATCTACTGGTCCATCAATATTAATAACTAGGTGTCGGCGCTGCCGCCAAACACCTTGCTTGTGGAAGTTAGTTATTTATTTATTTACTTTTACTTAAATAAAGGTGTGAGATGCCACAAAAATCGTTATTACTACTTAAATGCCCAATGTTTCCCTTTTTTTGTCTGAATAACCTGTCACTGATGTTGAATAAGGATGACAATGATTCGGGGGGGACAGCTGGGAGGTTCATAGGACGGATGCTAAGACAATTCAGAGATTCGGCCTTCCTTCAATTAATTTTCTATTTGGCATTGTGGACGTTTTGCACACGGAGCCAACACGGGAGAGGACCTTGACAAGGAAGGTCCACGCAAAGCGCCACATCCGTGGCAACCCGCTACGGCGACGCCCGGTCTAGTCGCCATGCATCTAATACCCGTGGCTTTCCCGCTCACAAACTTGGGAGCGCCTTCAAGCTTCAAGTTGGGGTTTGGCGTATGCGGGTTACCAGGACATGGTACAAATATGGTACATGCATACATAAACGTGTCGTGCTATCAGCAAACCCACCCACCACATCAGATTCCGTCATGTCCCAAACGCGTCGCACGTACATACACACGCAGAGAATAAGTCAGCGTGTGCGAGCGAGCACCCGTTGCTCACGAACCGATCCGGCGTATCGGGGACGGGCAAATCTACACTCGGGTGGCTATCGCCAGTATGATGCACCTCCCATTTGTAGAAAGGGACAACGTTGCTAAAATTTCGCGTGGCCTACCGCTTGATTACGCAGACCGCTAACCCTGGTTCCGAGTCGACACGATCCGTAGGGCCGCGAGCGTGCAGGATCAATTGGGCGAACAGCCCGGGGCCGAGTCGGGGCGGGACCCAAGAGGGCGATGGGCAACTCGGAGTCGGAGAGGATGATCGGGTACGAGGCGAGTATGGTGCGGGTTAGGGGGACGGGGGTGCGAGAGGGCTCGGAAGCGTGGCGGCTGGGGGGTTATTGCGTGTTCGTCATTGAAGGAGACGGACCGCATGGTGTTCAAGTTGCGAGGGGAGGGGGGGTACTCGACACCGGGAACCACGTTGGATGCGATGTCATTGCCCATTCAAACGCATGAAGGAGATAGCATTGAGAAGGAGAAAGGGGTGCTACATACCTAAATCGGTCAACAGTGTAAACATAAATAAATATAAACGTCGAAACGAACAAATCCCTGCCAAAAGGAACCGTGACTGCACCCCATAGACCCACTACTACCGTAGCGGGAATCAGTGCTTGAACAGCCATGGGCGCACCATTCAAGACAGCCACGAAACGGCACTTCCGGACATGGCGGGCGCGCGGCGCTCCCACATTTCTTCCCAGCGCCGCGAGGGGGTGTCATTTGAAGTAACATTATTCAACTGCCGCGATAACTGCTCATCGAACTTGATATTGTGCGAATGCCAGCGCATGAAGCTCATGCACATGGGTGGCCCTCCGTGAGGGCTATGCACCCGCCAGTAGCCACTCCTTAAGCACTGCATTGACCACTGGTATGGCTTGCGCGAGTGTAAGCGAAACCTCCGTATGTACAGTACATACTAACACGATGTAGATATATATGGTGAATTGGTGAGACTTGACATCCATACATCTTGCGTGCCGGATTTAGTCTCCATGTGCGAGAGTTCTCATGAGAATAAACACGTCTGTGCATGCATGACAAGTGGAGCCTAATATAATTGAACAAGGTACCGAGAAAATTTAATATTTTCAGGCTTCAAGCTAACATAGTTCCATTTGCGACGTCTGCCCTGATGTCTTTTTGTAGAACTCCTTCGAGCTCACAAGTCGTCTCCACTGGTGTGAAAACTTGAGTTCCGTGATCATCGATCAGTCTTATCTTGTGACGACGGTGACGGCGTTGCACTGAGATCACCGATCTCGGAGCCACGCTAGACTCATTAATCAACATCATAAATATTCCGTACTAGGGCGATTTGCTGGCCCCCACCGATCAGGACAATACAGATCATGTGACAACACTATAATACCAAGGGTATCATCCTCCTTCCTCTACAAAGTCCCTGAGATGTCGGAGCTGTGCAGAAACCTCTTCCTTGAACAGCCCAATCTCGTTGCTGTTCTTGGCAATGGCTCGAATCGTCTCATCTTTAAGACGTGCGACCTTGGCGAGTTGCTCTCGGTAGCTGCGGGTCATGGCATGAACGACAGAAAAAATGACGCTGATAGAAGCTCACTTAAATTGCAGGGCCTGAAGTCGCGACTTCACACCCATCCCACTTGATAATGCTGCCGTGCGTGCGTGCGCGAGTTCCCTCTCTAGTCGCGCGGCTTCGGCGTTGCTTACCGTAGATTCTTGTTGGGCCGCCTGCCGCGATGTTGGTCGTACGCAAGAAATGATGTAGCAAGTCACTTACATCTCGGAGGTCGTCTGCTTGTTCGTTCAATGTTACTACTTTCTTTTCGACCTCTCGGACTTCCTCGTCCACGTTTTCGCACTCCAGTGTTAATTGATCGAGTTCGTTGTCCACCTTGATCCGCTCACTTTCCACGTTAGCACGCTCTGTCCGTTTGGTCTCTGCCACCGTATTGAGAGTCGGTTTGATCACCTTCCGAGTGTCAGAGCCTGTAAGGACTTGCTGGGGATTAGATGTCGCGATGTTGAGTTGTAGCGTAAGATCGATGTCTTGGAAAGGCGGAGGAATTGGCGGAAATAATCCAAGCGAAGAAAGGAGATTGGTATACAGGTCGAGAGCCTCTTCCGCAGCCGCTCCTCGATTCGTCATCACCACCTCCAACGACATGACAGCTTTTTGGGCTTCGGCGATTCTATGCTTGAGATCCTCGAGATTCCGGGCCAGTGTTTCATGATCGGTATTCATGCGGATAACTTCTTCGGGTGTTAAGTTCTGTACCTTCACTACCTCTGATAGTTTCGCATGTTCACTCTTAAGCTGCTCCAAATTTGAAACTGAAGAAATGTCGGGAAAGCAACTGAGAGGTTTATGTATAAGCTTACTTCGGATGGTAAGTTCAGCTTTCTCGTGCGCAATGGTGTCGATCAAATGCTTCTTCCGCGATTCGAATCGTTGGACAACATCATGGAACTTTGCTCTGTCACTGACGAGAAACCCGTGGTTTTTTTGCAGTTTCTCGAGGGGAGCCTAGGGAGCTTTGAGATCCAAATCCGAGGTAAAGTCGTTATACCCACGGCAGACGACTGAAGTCGTTCGAACTCGGCTTTATTTCTAGCGAGGCGTTCTCTTTGCTCCTCCAGATCGTTCACCACTCTTTCATTCTTCTTTGCTTGAGAAGGGATAAGGCTTGATCGACAGAGAGGGTATAGAAACCCACCGTAGCGTGCCTCCAGAGCTTTTTCTTGCTCCTCGAAGACATCTGCCCCGTGAAAAAATGCGACGTAAGCCTCTGAAAAATAGTCGAACGCCAGGGCTTGGTGATGTATTGGATCGTGAAATTCTTCTGGTACCCTATCCACTACTTGTAGGGTTGGGTCATCGGTTTCCAGGTAATGTACTCGGGCCTGAAACATGATTAAGCCCGTGCATTGTCACGGTCGAACATGGCGGACCTTTCCCAGTTCTACCAACCAATGCAACACAGCAAGCAATGCTGGCCATGAATGCGGACTGCCAGGAGCGGCCAGCCATTTATTATCAATCTGAGATGCGAAAGGGTATCGGAGGGCTTTCAAAGCTGGCTGAAACTCGTCCTCGATGCGCATCTTGGGATCAAAAGGGTATGATGGGTCAACTATACTAACAAGATGCTGGAAAATTGCGCGAAAATCCTTTCCGGTTATACTTGTCAGAGTTTGCATAGGAATCTCGTATTCGGTACCCTGGAGCCAAGCAAATATTTCCTGGCGCATTTTAACTTGGTATGAGCGCTCGCGAATGGGCCGAGGGTCCTTGAGCACTTGGCCCCCCGAGGACGCAGGAAGAGCGCCACCGCCTCCCCACATTGACCCACGACGCGTGGAACTTGATGAGTGGTGCGATCTTGATCCAAAAACTAAGGAGCAGAGGAAGATAAAGGCTCACGCGTTGAGGGGAGTCCGGCCATAGTTTGGCTTGCTCGTGCTCTGCAGGAGCGGGTTGACATTCTGGGATCTATATGTGGATTGTCGGGGATGGGATCCTGGACCGCCACTAGAGGGAGGTAGATATGGTGCACGCCCAGGTGGACCCGCGAGGCTCATACGCACAGACGACGGTGGAGGACCCTTTTTGATGGTAGATGGAATCGGTAGACCGGAGCGAGCACTTCCGTAGGGGTCGTCTGCAGGCTGCATTACGGACGGTCGTAGAGCCTTGGTATCAAGATCTTAGGATCCGAAGGAGACGAAACATGAACGCGTCCGTTGAACGCGTGTGGGGGAGTCACGTGATGCGTGCTAGTAACTAGCATCTGTCTTCGTCGGAGCGGTTGCATTCTCCCGTTTACCAGTCCATCCTACGATCATTCTTCCTTTATTTTCTTTGAACTGGCGAGGGGGTTGTTGCAGTGAGCGTTGTTGGCCAAATAAACAAATTCATTCATTTACCCCTCTCCGAGTCGTAGAATGGTTCTGAAAGACTTCGAGCTCTTCGGTGGTACCATTGTCGCCAAGCTTCCATCCACCCTCATAGACGCATCGTACGTCTTGGACGTTTAGTGGTGATACTTGGTCCCGTAATTTGCTTGACAGGGGCCTTCGACAAGTTCCAGATAATCAGGAGGTCTTCCTGTATCCTAATTCCAATGTTTCCATCATCATCGAAGTATTACAACGCATATCAGAGCCGATCGACGAGGAAGCAGTAAAGTGATCTCATTTTTTTCTTGTCATTTCCCAGATTTAGTGACCGTCTATCTAAAAGATTCCACTTTGGAGCATTGGCTCATGACAACGATGCCATCTCGAGCACGATGCAACTTCCCTTTGTTATCCATAACGATCGAGGGGATCAGACACCGTCCCCTATTATACTGCATGGATCTCAACGCATCCGCAAATTCAACGCAATCACCGCAGACGACGTGGACATATTAGTTGCTCTGTTTCGAGTTCACTCTCAGGGGAAAAGCGCCGACCTAGTGGTGTCGGTAAACATACCCAAGAGTTCAGAAAGCGGTGTTGGAAAAGAGCTTGCAGCCACTATCGCATCAGACTTCAACTCATTAGTCTCTTCCCTCCGTATCACCGATTACAACCTCTTTCGCTGATTCTGTGCTCTCCGAGTCCAGCCCGTGCACTCTCAGATCTGTCACTTCCCTTTGGATTTTCTACTCAAGCATGTGATCTTCCCTCATTCGGGCGGCTCAAGCCACGATCCATAGTATTGGCGTGTCCAAGAACGTGCCAGGCAATGTCGCGGTCTGGAGCGTGGAATGTAGTCTCACAAAACGCTATAGATAATGTGTATCTATGCCCATGCCACATATTCTCATGGATATGTACACCGCTAGAATCTACGCGCGCGCGCTTTTGATCAACTACAATCTGCAACACACCAGCACCAATACTAAGTACCAAGTTTATTGTTATCGGGAATCTATCCGAGTCTACGATCTTAAGTGTAGCGATTTTCCGGAAGGGTGCTTGCAGATGTTCTGGTATACTTGCATCCAGGCGCCAAAAGGCAGTGGATGGAGGTTTCACGCCTCTCGAGTGTGAGATATTCAATGGGTCGGTATACACAGCTAATGATACAGTGTCAATACAGCTTGCACAGCAACAAAGAAAGCACTGGTCCCCAGAACGCTACATAAATGGACTAGGCATGACCTGCCTCATCCAACTCTTGCTCGGCTTCAGGTTCTTCCTCGATGCACTCACGGACGCCAGCCTTTGTGGCATCTGCAGCAGCCTTGGCGTCTTTCTTTCGTTTCGCCGACTCTTTCAGTTTCTCCCACCGTTCACGGAACCGTGCAATCATGACTTTCTGTGTGTTCAGATGTTAGACAACGGGGATGTTTGTCGTAATCGTAGCCAACCTGTTTGTCATTTTCTATACGAGAGACTCGAAGCTCTTCTTCAAGATCCCTTATCCGACGCAAGAACTGTGCCTCGCGGTCACGTCCTGCATTGAGTGCTGTCATGGGAGCAGGAACGGATGGTACATTGATATTAAGGGCGCTGAGATCCACCGCCGGCTGTTGCCCACCCGGTCGCTGTAAGACAAGAGAAGCGCCCATAGCCCTCTGTGCCTGCGATACAGTAATGACTCTGTGAATACGATGCAACAAGTGAGACGAAAACGTAGGTCCTACCTGATGCCGCGCCATCACAATACTATCTCGTAGTAATTGATCCTGTTCCTTGCGTACTTGTAGTACGCGCTCTGTTTCAGCAAGTCGGTTTTGCATCTCCTCCATCTCATGTTTAAGCGAAACGTTTTCTTTCTTGAGAGCCATTGTCGGATCCGATTCCAAGGGGACGAGGCAGAATGACTCCGACAGCTCGTCGCCTATCGTCCAAGAAGAAAAAGTTGATTGTTATCAAACATCGGTGGTGGCAAGGCCTACCTTCGTCTGCCAATACTTCCTCGTCAGTTTCTTCGAGAACAACATTTTGTTCTGTACCAATAGCATGAGTGTGATCACTGATATTTACCAGGAAATCCATACTCGATCTTAGCTTGCCATCAAGCCCGAGTTTCCGGGAGAACCTGGACACGAAAGGTTCTTCACGCTCAGTCTCGCTTCCTGAGCTACCATCTCGTTGCAACCCCCGTTTCCCCGAAAAACTGGGTTCTGTTCCGAGAGGGGCTGTGGTGAAAGCGACAGGCTGAGAAAGATTGTCCAGCAGTCCTTCCATGATTCGCCAGAAGTGGTTGAAAGCATCCCCCGGATCAGACTTTTCTCAGCACGGACATGAAAGGTTAACCAGGGTTGAGAACAATGTGTATTACGTACCCGTTGCCCAAGTACCATAAAGGATTCATCGACATTGTTTTGTGAATCCATCAGTCGCAGAGAAGCGCTCGAAGGCAGTGGGGGAGATGGTGCTGTGTGAGAGGGATGGGCTCCACCACTTGAGGCAGAGGAACTGTGTTCGGCGCGCATTTGAGCAAGAGACAGTTTCTGCGGAAGAGCCGGATCTTTGTTCTCTTCCCGTAGCTTAGCGATCCTTCGTTCAAGCTCTCTTCCTGCTTTGACGTGTTCGTTGTAAAGCATACGAAGTGTACGTTTCGTCTGCGATCAAAAGGTCAACACAAACATAGGGATATTGAGGGGAGAAAAGTACATTGCCATCATTCGATTTCTCTTCACACTGCAAGAAGGCTTTCGCAGCTTTTGCATGCTCTTCTGCAGCAGGAATTAGCAATCCTTCGTTCAAGAAATCGTCGGCATTTGCTGCATGTTGGTGTGCCTGCAGCTGCCACTTGAATGTGCAGATGCTTCCGATCCCGACAACACTCACAATGTGCAAGGGTGAATCTGCCGTCGACATTTTGAACCTTGGAAGTTGTCTACAACGATGTGGGGGAGGTTCGTGCAAGGGGTATGTGCAACTATTTTCATTGAGCGGACACAAGTCCTACGATTGACAAGACTACATAAAGTAACCTAAATACGGCATTGGCTGCTCTTTCGTGGCCAGCAGTAGCACCAAGTTGTGTGATTATGGCTCCTACGGCTGCGACCATAGGAACGTTGTCATGACGGCCCTGTCTCGACGTGAGAGCCTGTCGACGACAAGTCACGGTACTTGAGTCTTCGGGTGCCGAATGTGCCGAGTGAGTGCGCTGCGGCGGTGTCTGAAAATGGGACGTTCGGCGGCTCAGTTTGTCGTCGTCCTTGTCATCGCCCAGCAGCCTCGGTCGGGATCGCCAGAATTTCAGAAATCGAGGAGCCGCTCGACCTCGTGCTCCCTTCCTCTCTCCCATGTCCACCGCCGCACATCTGTCAGTATCTCCCATCTCCGTTCTCGCCGCAGTGCTCACCTCCGAACAGCAGGAAGAAAATCAGAATAACCGGTACGTCTGCTCATGGTCGCAACCCTGATCCGTGCAGAAACTGACCGCGCAACAATAGTTGTTGCCGCAGACGGTTTATCGAAGCGGGATGTCTTTCGTCTCCCCGACCCCTTTGCCGTCATCACCGTTGATGCTGAGCAGACACATACCACCAGCGTCATAAAGAAGACTCTAAACCCATACTGGAACGAGAGCTTCGACATGTGCGTGCTGCCTTTTCATGGGGAGGGGAATGGTCCTCTTAAAATTCACTTTTCACATCTCTCATCCCCACAGCACCGTCAAGGATTCCTCCGTCGTCGCTGTCCAGATATTTGATCAGCGCAAGTTCAAGAGACGCGACCAGGGTTTCCTTGGAGTTGTCAACGTCAGAGTCAGCGACGTTCTCGACCTTGAACTGGGTGGGCATGGTAAGCGCCCAGCAGTCACCCATTTCCCTGCGTGTCCAATGAACTCGATTTTCTCCAGAAATGCTGACGCTCGATCTGAAAAAGTCCAATGATAACCTTGTGGTGCACGGGAAGCTCATCATATACTTGTCAACCAACGTCAATCAACCCATCTCCAACCCTGGACCCTCTCAGGTGCAGGGCGTTACCACCGCACTAGCTGACATGGGCATGAACGAGTCCAGTATCTCTCTTTCCCCCAACGGCGTCGGTCGCTCTGGCAGTGCTTTGTCCAGAACCTCCAGCGCACACGCAGCCGAGGCGGCGGCCACGCTAATGCCGGTGTCAGCTGGCCATGTGTCATCTTCCCCATCTGGTCTCGCCGATCAGGATCACTCGATCTCCCAGTCCAATCGTCCTGTTAGCTCGGGTGGTGCTGGGGCACATGCGGCTGCCCAGCAGGCCAGTGCTGCGATTGCAGCATCAGCTTCTGGGGCAACCAATCAACAAAGGAATTTCAACCCTAACGTCGACCAATTTGGAGCACTGCCTCCTGGGTGGGAACGCCGTATCGATCCTCTTGGCCGAACTTACTACGTAGATCACAACACGCGAACCACAACTTGGAACCGGCCTTCCCCAGACCAATTAATCAATACCAACAATCAGGACAGCGAGACGAATGCAGCCAGAGACCAACATTCTCGTCGTGTTCTAGCGGATGACATGGTTGATCTCGGCCGTGCTAATGCACAAGCGAACGTTCAGCCTACTGGTTCCACTACACCTCAACCCGCTTCAAACAACACTGCCTCAGCTGCCCTAGCTGCAAGCAACAACATCACTACTGTGGGTACTGGCAGCCTTCCGGCTGGATGGGAGGAAAGGTACACCCCCGAAGGACGCCCATATTATGTTGACCATAACACTCGCACAACTACCTGGGTCGACCCTCGTCGCCAGACAATCATACGTGTCATGGGACCCAATGGCCAAAACACAGCCCTCCAACCACAGGCTATTTCTCAGCTTGGTCCTTTACCCTCTGGATGGGAGATGCGCCTCACTTCAACTGCACGTGTATACTTTGTCGATCACAACACCAAAACCACGACATGGGATGATCCCCGTCTTCCATCTTCGTTGGACGCAAATGTGCCACAGTACAAACGCGATTTCCGGAGGAAGCTCATCTATTTCCGCAGCCAGCCCGCTATGCGTGCACAACCAGGTAATTGCCAGATCAAAGTCAGGCGAAACCACATCTTCGAGGACAGTTACACGGAGATCATGAGGCAGACGCCTAATGATCTGAAGAAGCGCTTGATGATCAAGTTCGATGGCGAGGATGGTCTGGACTACGGTGGCCTTTCTAGGTGTGTTGCTGAGCATTGATAGTTGATCTCAAGCTGACCTTTCATCAGAGAGTTCTTCTTCCTTCTCTCGCACGAGATGTTCAACCCATTCTATTGCCTATTTGAATATTCCGCGCACGATAATTATACTCTCCAGATCAATCCTGCGTCAGGTGTAAACCCCGAACATTTGAATTACTTCAAGTTTATCGGACGTTGTCTTGGACTTGGTATCTTCCACCGACGCTTCCTCGACGCGTACTTCATCGTCAGCTTCTACAAGATGATTCTGAGGAAGAAAGTCACACTATCTGACCTGGAATCTGTTGATGCAGAACTCCACCGCGGTCTTACATGGATGCTGTAAGCTACCTGTATACCTTGTGTTCCTGGATGCTCATTCCACACCCAGCGAAAATGACATTACGGATGTTATTGATGAGACTTTCACCACATCCGAGGAACGATTTGGGGAGCTCGTAACGATTGACCTGAAGCCTGGAGGTGCAGACATTCCCGTGACCGAGGAGAACAAGAAAGATTATCTCGATGCCGTGGTCGAGTATCGTATCTCGAAGCGCATCAAGGATCAATTCGAAGCATTCATGTCGGGCTTCAGCGAGTTAATCCCACAAGAACTAATCACTGTCTTTGATGAACGAGAGCTCGAGTTGCTTATCGGTGGGATGTCTGAGATTGATGTGTAAGTGTCTGAGTTTGCGTTGCGGCGCTACTACGATGCCCTTTTTATAGTGATGATTGGACCAAACACACCGATTACCGAGGCTACGAGATGAACGACGAGGTAATTCAGTGGTTCTGGAAGTGTATTCGCAGTTGGCCACCCGAACGTAAATCCCGCCTGCTACAATTCGCAACGGGCACATCGCGTATTCCTGTTAACGGCTTCAAGGACCTTCAAGGCTCAGATGGTCCGAGGCGTTTTACAATCGAGAAATCGGGCGATCCGTCACAATTACCGAAGAGTCATACTTGTTTCAACCGCATCGATTTGCCACCGTACAAGGACTACGCGAGCTTAGAGCATAAGCTTACGCTGGCTGTAGAGTAAGTTCATTGTTCGTTGCGAACTTGGTTAGCTCGTTGACGGCTCGTTCTCACAGGGAGACCGTTGGATTTGGTCAGGAGTAAGCTTTGGAGACCGAGAGAACAGAACGCCTTATTTACCCCCTTTTCACCCTTTCGTATTTCTATTTTCACAACTGAACGACATCCTATCTCATCTGTAATCTTACTGGGAACGTATTGTTGTTTGTATGAGGACACGGCCTGCCTCGAGTGGTTTAGTCTGTCGCAAGCTCTATCATATTCCCTGTTACACGCCAAGCAATATCAGACAGAAAACTGTCCTATACATGTCAACAAGACTGTCCACGACGGCGACCTCACCGCTTCTCAAGCGCGAATCCAATATAAATGTCTGACACCTTTGATAAATAACTGATTCGCCGGGAGACACAAGTGAAACGGCTCACTAGCGGCTTCCCACTGATCCTCGTCCATCGAGCTCTCGCCGTTTGCGTCCACAACCTTCATTCGCACCATGAGTTCCTTGAACTCCTCTTGCTCGGAGTGATCTGCAAATATTTGGTGGAATTCTTCTTTGTAAATTGGGTAGAGGGAATATTCCGCGGCCAAACTGTAATGCGAGGTAAGAAAACCGGCCATCTCGAGGGATCGGGTATTCTGAACGGAGGACCGAATGCTTCTCAACAATGCGCAAGTGCGAAGATCATCACAACCCCTGGAACCACTCGCGCAAGCACGACACAATGACGCAGGATCGAAGATAGACGGTTTCGCGAAGCAACACACGCAGGAAACCCACCCTAGGAAGTTGTCCCAGTCTACAATGTATTCTGGCACATCTTCAACAGCATCTTTGAGGAAAAAGTAATAACGATGGCCAAATAGCGGGCGAGATTGCCGATCTTCAAAACGAATCCTATATACTGCATTACCAAAGGAAAGGTCAGTTGCAGAAGGTGGTAGTCGATCTAGCCGTTCTCTGAGAGCGGTGTTATCCTTTCGACGGGAAGTTGAGCAAGAATAGTGCATACAATAATTGATCGGCGTTGGGAATGGTACCGAGAAATACCCCACCCTTGCGAAGGTACTGGCTCACATTACGAAGCATGCACCGCGCTTTCTGTGACGACTCAAAAGCGTAGTGCATACAGAATTGCATGGAGACAACATCGAAAGGCTGCGCAAGTCGTTCCGGTGGGAAAGCTTTGGAGAGGGGTTCGGTATAACAGTCGATTGCTGCGAACGCAGCGTCAAAGCGCGGGCGAGGCATCGTCTCCCACCTCTCACGGGCTTGAGTGACGGAAATATCAGCGATATCTACATAGATTGGCGTGCCATCAGCGGGATTAACGGTCAGCGAGGGGTACTGGTAAACCACTCACCGGCGCAGACCAGCTCTTTAACCCGAGCTTTTGCCCATTTGGTAAGGTCACCACCCTTGCCACAACCGAGATCGAGGACCTTGCCACGCCCTCTGCCCGGTCCAGATGGTTGCGATACCAGGGAAGAGGTGAGGGCTGGGTGGGCGAAACGCGTGATCAACACAGATTTCACCCAATTATTGAAATATTTGAGGCCGATGATGGGAGATTCCATGCGTTGCTTGACGCCTACTTCAGGGCGCATGTTATCTGCGCGCAAGAGGAGAAATGAATCAGAAATACACCGGGCTAACTGCATAAGAGACTCACAGTGATCAATCACTTTCCCGACATCGCCCGCATGTCGTTTTACAGGCGGAGCGTTATCCGGAGACCGACTGCGTTCTCGTTTACGCTTGGAGAGGAGAGGCTGTGTGCCGACACCGTGGTAGTGTCGGTACAGCTCTATTTCGTGTGGCGTTATCGGGACAAGAACGGAGCCTGCAGGCGTTTTGCGATTGCGTGGGCTGTATGGGATAGTGGATAGTGGAGATTGTGGCGGCATTGTTGGGGGAGCAGTGGTGGTGTCCGAGGAGGAAGAAGGGTAGAAGGGTGCTCTGACGGGAGAGCGGGTGAGGGGTGAGGGGGGGAGGACACGCGGGGCAGAGGAGGCAGATTCAACCTGCTGCTTGCTGTGGAACGGCGCACGAGATGGCGGAGGTACAGGATGGCGTGAGAAATGCGGCGACTGTCCATCCTCTGACGGTGTGTCCGTCCACGGGATGTCGAGAACCGGGAGATTGCTCCGACGCCGCAGCGATGGCGTACCAGCCAACCTGTCCACCTCCCCATTCGATGCAGTCGCCAGAGGAAACAACGACACGGGAGATTGGGTGTCTGTCCCCAGCAACAGATGCGACAAGCTCGACGGACGCGCAGAACTGGGTGTGCGTGGTTCCTGGGGCTCCGAGTTGAGCAGAACTGCTAGATCAGTAGCTCGACGAGCTACAGTCGGGCTGTTAGTTGCTCGCGATGACGACGGGCGTGACGACGAGGGGGAAGGGACATCGAAAGAGTGTCTTTCATGTCTGTCCAAGTCGGCGTCGTGAGCATGCGGAAGGGGCTTTGGCTGGGACACCGGCGAGTTCAGGGCTGCGTCTCGAACAGGATCAAAAGCTGGCATCTGAAAAAAGATATCGATCTTTGTGACACAAATATGTTCTAGAGGTCAATAGATCATCACCCAGTGGTCTGCGAGAAATCCCAATGGGAATGTCGTCGTCGTCGTCGTCGTCGCAAGCGTCGAGCTCAGCGTCGTGCTAGTATCAAACACGGCGTATGTACAAATAACGGTAAATACCTTGTTCGCTTAGAATATTACTACGACTCACTTGCGACACTGGCTACTAGCAAGGCAGAGTCATGATATCAAAAGGCAAAACAAATCGGAAGGTGGTCATGCGGGGGGAGAAGCTGCATGTACGAAAGCACCTCGGACTTATGCTGAGCCCACTCTGCACAAAATTATTGAATGAGAAGGGCTTGTGAGAGTCTTGGGTAAGAACAAGATCCAACACACTGCATGGTCCTGAAAACAATCCTATGACAGAGCAAGATGATGGTATACTGGTGGTGGTGATTGTGGTAGCAGAGAGGTTGATAGTTATAAGGGAGCGGTCATCCCTCGCCAAAGTCTAGGATACCTGATGTAATACAACACGAACACTCATGTACACTCTCTTTGTCCAGCTTCAGGCTTCAGCTTTTGCACGAGAAAGGGACGGTATCTATTGCTTCCCATTGCGCTTCGCAAGCCACTCAGAGATGTCCGTCGTCGAACGCTGAATGCACATTTCAGTTTAGGTTCACCCACACAAGCATCATCGCTCCATCTATCGGGACCTACCTCGATCCAAGCAGCGGAAGCTTGCAGTGAGTCGAGTGTCTGCGCAAGCGCGAGGTGGTATCGCGAAGTATCTCTGTGCTGTATCTTCCTTGAGCACTGAGGCAAACACCAGAAATGTGGCAAACAGACCGCAAAGAATTTCCTGATCCCCTTGATATCGCCTCCGGTGCTCAGGTTGCCAAGCGCGGCCTGCCAGACCATATATCATGACGCGAGCATACCAGACAAATCGACGCACCGAAATAACGCCTTGAAAGGAAAAGTTTCCTTTGTATCGCTCCTCGAGCTGTGCCACGCTATCTCAGTCACATTCCCGGCCAAGACAATATACGGACGCACAACTTCAAAGTTATCCATGAAAAACTTGGCCGATCTTCGTCTCGTGCCATAGTTCATCTGTTGACCAGAGAAGAAATATATGATATCCTGATTTCTGGCTTTGTTTAGGATGAAATGTTCAGTGTCCCTGTTACACGATTCATCTTTACTCGCACACATCGCAAACCTGGTCAAGATGAATGAAGTGAAATATCCGGATACTGATCAGTCAGGGTACGTACATTGCAGATATGCCAACTGAGGGTAACGTAGTTCGGTCTTCGAAAAGACCTTTGACAAAATTATACTCATCCGGGCCCCCGTATTTCACAGCCTAGTAACGTTTAGTTCTCGTCAACGAACACATTGTGGGGCAGTTGACCCACGTTTATAGCAGTTGTTCTGAACAAATCCACAGGGATTTTTGAGTCATCTTTAGTGGCCATGTACACGTTGAACATATCCCTAAGTGTGTCAATGACACTGCCCCGATGTTAACCCACTGTGCGATCGCGGCGCATATCAACGATGACATACGCTTGATCGCCAGCCGCAGCAGCCTGTCCGATGGCTTTCGTTCGGAGCTGTGAAATGTCTACGGGCTCAGACGGCAAATACACATAGCCAAGCCTATCCACGATTGGTTTGAAAAGATTCTGCATAAAATGTCAGTTCGATGATAGGATGTGTTGGAGTCGCGGCACTTGCCTTTCTAAACTCATTCAAACCTCGGACAATCCCCTCGTTTTCCCACCACGTCGACACTAAGAGAGCCAAGTTTTCCGCGATACTGTCCCAAACCAAGACTGCCCGGTTCACCAACAAGTCAGTGAAATAACATGCTTCGAAATAGAAACACTAACACTCGGCTTCATTCCTGAATACATCTACCACTGTGAGTGCACTACTGACAGTGGCATATCCAGACTTGGTGAGTGCCATAGCGTCATGAACTAATCCTATGCGATCGTTGAGGAAGAAGACAGCATCACCCTGCGCCACTTCACGTGCGATGCGAGTGAGCCGCTCTTCAGGGTAAAGGACCCTATCTGTCCATTCATTAGAAGCACAGCCGAAGAAGAAATGAGCAGCGATGCATACAAACACCATACGTCCCCGCATTCAGCTTGTATCCTTTACTCGTGTCGATCGCCAGAGTAGTCTCACGGGCAGTGAGCACTGCAGTCTTGTCAATCGATGGTCTTCCTGTTTCATCCACGGTCAAGATGGCGAGAGGGATAGTCCTATGCGTCTCAGTAAACAACGCCAAATGTGGAGGCAATATAAGGGACATACCAGGTAGTTTGATTATCTTTCTCTTCGGCAGGACCAGTTTCAAGGTAACGATCTTGACGTACTTTGATGCCATCTTTCGTTTCCGTGACAGTGAGCACCGGAAATCCAATCTACAAAATCCAACCACTGGATGAGCAGCGATTGGAGACATTAAAGTTGTCGAAGTGTACTTTCACAATCCAATTCTCCATCATTCCCGGGACGTCAATGGCTACCCCACCCAGGAGGCGTGTGGCTTTATTAATCCCATCCCATAGATCTTTGGTGGTCGTATTCCCATAGAGGTGATCCTTCAAATAGATCGAAACGCCTTTAAGGAAAATGTCCTGTCCAACGAAGTTGCACAGCATGCGAAGGACTGAAGATAGTTTAGCCACCGCGTTGGGCTCGTCTAGGATAACTTACCAGAGGCTGCTTTGGCGTATGATAGCGAGTCAAATATCTACGGGTCGTTGTCTATTCCGCCGTTAAACAGTGCATGTTTGAAGCTTACTTGGTTGATTTGGTTAGCGTCGGGACATTGAACCTCGATCGGGTGGGAAGATAGCTTAGCGTCAAGGTCAAGAGCGTCGTTCAGGTGTGCAGTAATGAACCTGGAGTCGACCTTCCACTCGGGGTAGAGACTAAACAAGGATCAAATCAAAGACCACATATGACTGAAGCGATCTTACTGGTCTGGATTTGTAAAGTCAACAAGGCACAAAACGAAAGGACGAAGACATACCGACGACGATAACTTCGCCCATCTTGATAGTGTGAAAGGTAATCTCTAGAAATGTGAAAATGAACACCTACCAAGGTGGCAAAGCCTTCGTTCAAATACAAGTAGTCCCACCACTCCATCGTGGCAATGTCTCCAAACCTCGAGGGGAGTTCGAACACCATACAATACCACGACGAACAGATTTACTGACCACATATGGGCCACTTCGTGAGATTGGAAGACGGTGATACGTTGCTTCGTCGCCATATCGGGGCGATCCGAATCCATCAGAAATGCGCTCGTACGTCCAGTGATAAGCCCCTATAATTCCTATAAGAGTATAGAACGATACCGATTGCTTGAATTTCTCACCCAGTTCTCCATTGCGCCGGCATCAAAGTCATGGGCCTTTAGAGTATTCATTCACGATAACTCGGAAACGAACGTGTGGCTTACCACAAGGGTATCCAGTTTCGGAAGCGGGTACTCGACGTCGAAAATTTGCTCATAGACGGGGAGTACTTTAGCCTTAACATCGAGTGCATACTGAGCCCGAGTGATGACATCTCGAGTCCCTAACAAGAATTGACAAATCGACATAACCAGCGGTAGCGAGAATACTTACCATATATACGAAGTGGTCGAACTTTCCCCGTTAGCGGACTCTTGTACGAGCTCTCCAGATGATTAAATTGCCCGTTGGCATAGGCCACAAGGTAGGTTGACATCTAGCGCAGTTGATCAGCCTTTGAAAACGCGGATACTCCCGGATCATCTCACGAGGGGAGTTGTATTGAACTTGGTGATCTTCCATTCATCTTTACTCTGTTCCTCGGTGCTGAGGGCAGCAAATATTTTTGCTGGAGCTGCACCGTCGTAGCTGCCTGTTTCCGGCTTATAAACCTCCTCAGAAGCAACAGACATATTGCTCAGATTTATGGTATCTTTGCGGGATATCATTGTGATTGCAAATCTGGCCTTGAGAGAGGGTTCATCCCAGCAAGGGAAAGCACGTCGAGCAGCGGTAGGCTTATACGTTTAATGCATTCAGATCAAATGCTTCTTGAATGCAGGAGCGATAGGTCAACGTACCTCAAACTGCGTGAGACTGTACACCTTCTTTTCACCATCATCCTCGTATGTGGACTTGTAGTACCCCATCATCGCACCGGTCAGTTTTCCTGAAAAGGCGATAGTCAATGTAGCAGTGGAGTTGATGGGAAGCGCTGTAGGGAAGTCGAGAGTGCCTCTCTCTGCTTCAGAATCAAATGACCTGGATATATTGACCTGTTGCATCCTGAGATCATGAGAGAACAATGATATATCGGACAACTCTAGATCTGCCACATTGAAAGTGAGAGCAGAGGTCTCTTCCCTGACCTCCAATCTAGTATTTAATCGTGAGCATGAACGTGTCGGGAAAAGAAAGAGTACACTCGCCTGATTTTCACGAGGCCCTGAAAGATCTCTTCCTTAAGGTCCGTCCTTATGGTAAGATCATAATGAGTCGCTTGGACATTCGATGGCAAGCGGAAATCGCTGCTGGACATGGCGGAGAAGCACGTCCTGGTAAAGGTGGGCTTTCCCAAAAATCGTAGTGATGTGTGTGTTATAGGGTATGGCCGCCGTCGGCAGAGGAAACTAGCAAAGGTCGTATGACCTGGCAGAGTGCGTAGGAATGATGCCATTAATGGCCATCTGTCGGTAACTTGAATATTGCCTTTCCTATGGTTGAAGGCGTCTCGATGTTTGATTCGCACAGCAACACCGCCAATTCTCTTGCACTACAGTAACACACAATGCGCTAGGGTCGGCAACAACCATCGTACACACACTAACGTAATTCCAGTCCGTTCGATTCCGTCTCGACGGAATCGTCCTGTGGGTTCGATTGCTGGTTATCAAGCCTTCGCGCGGCGGTGAGGAAAGACTGGTTGCAGGGGTAGAAGGGACTTCGGAAATGTCCTCGCAGATATGTTCTGATCGAGTTCCTTCAAAGAATTTTGGATCTGTACTGCAGTAGCGTCGTTACAATCGATGAGCTCTTCCCAGCAGCGAGTGATAGCTTTGCAATTCTTGTAGTAGTCTTCCTCGAGGCGCAGCAGTCCATTGAAATAATTTGCGCTACGAAGGGTGGTTGTCAAGGTGTCTGCTGAAAAGGACGAAATTTTTACTTCTCGACGACCATGCCCCGTAGCTCATCAAGGACTTGCTGAATAAGTTCATCTCGACCATGCCGGACATCTTTCTTGACGTTCCTGAATTTATCAGAGATACCTTTGATAATTACCTGGTGATATGATCAGTCAGGCAAAAGCAACTCAAATGACCGGCCAGGTACAGCTTGGATTTCATTGAGCACCTGTAAGATGTGAGTTCGAAGTGAATGAGAGAGTACAAGGGCACTCACCTCCACGATATCTTGAATTCCAACCTCGTCAGCAGTTTGATCGTGTACTGAGGCTTTGACATAGCTGCGGGTCGGATTACTGTCGCGGCATACCATAGGAACAAGGGTTACCTTGCGGTAACTTCGATTTTTGTATTGTAACCCGCGGGTTGATTCGATTAGGTGATTCGCGTCTCATGTTCACAGCTCCTGTCGGTATCCTGAGAGGAGAAAGGGTATTGCTCTCGGGGGGTGATGGAGGCCGACGGCTTTGTGCGGAGTTGGTCTACGTGTTGGCCTCTCGTTCCTGCTAAGAAAGAACACGCGACTAACCTTGATGAACTGACCTGCGCCTTGGATTTGACTCTTTTGTCCAGCACATACTCGATAGGAGATGCAAAGGTAACACTTCGACGTCTGTGCCGAGGGGATGGGATAAAGGCAGGTTCTTCTACAGCGATGCAGTCGGACTGGTCGGGAGTCCTGAACTTTGTCTGAATATCCGCCTCTGAACGCACAAGGTCAGCGGACGCCTTGTGTCGTTCACTCTTCTCTCGAGCCGGAGAATCGTCAATGGTGAGATCAATGGTGACAGTTTCCGCTCGAGGTATCGATTCCATGACCAGTCGAGATGGCTGGTTAATGATAAAAATGCAGTCTGTTTCAGCAAGGCCAGGCTAATTACCTCCACGGGGTCCTCGCTCTCTCTCAAGGATACCGGGTATTCAACGACTTCCTGCACCCGGCTAATCTCGTTATTTATGGTACGGAGGTCCAACACGAGGTGTTGGTCATCTATGATCTCTTCGGTCTTGATATAGAATTGTTCCTGTACAAGTTGCATCGCATCTGAGGCAGCGTGTTGAACGAGGTCAAGGCTCCTCCTTGGCTCTTTGGCCGGTATGACACTGGGCTGGTTCGCCTACAAACAACAATTTAATGGCGTCAAATGCGAACCCAAAAAACTGACCTTCAACGTTTCTCCAGGGCCCGGGAGGCTCGTTTCTGGAGTGATATTTTGGACACTCCTCAGCTCCACCAAAGGCTGTGGAGGAGCGAATGTCGAGTTCGACATCATGTGAGATTGCGACAGTGGGATTACTCACTACCTGATTATTGATCTTCGGAAAGGGGGACTCCCTAATCACAGGTAGTACGGGGCGGGAACCAAGGATTGATGGTGCGCCGTGACTGATTTTGATACCCGTGTCTTGCAGAGAAACGGTGACTAATTTCTTAGGTTCCACACCACAAGCTGACTGACCGTCTGCTTGTTTCCCTTTCTGAATCTTGCCACGCATAGCGTTGGCCCGGGTTCCACCAGTTGCGGTGGTCTGCCTTTTTTTTATCCTCGACGATCTGCGATTACCTTGGCGGGTTGGCTTGGGTTCTGGGAGTTCGTCAAAATCGACTGCCGTAGGATCAATACCAGGAGAGGTGGGTTTAGCCGTCTTTGAGTATCTCTTCACCCTGGAAATAGGAATGGCATCTAGCGAAGTCTCGTTAGATTTGACCTTATTCTCCTGGATCCCAGGTCTATCATCACGGCTCTTCTTGCGGGGAGGCATGAAATCATCTTCAACCTCAACGATGGCCTTGTTTGGGGGCTTGGTAGACTCTCTTTTTCGGCGGCTTCCAGCAATCTTGGGCGGGACGTCCGTATCCTTCGTGATCTCGATACGGGAATGTACTTTCTGGTCAGAACCAGAGGAACGGGTAAAGCGCCTGGCGTGCCGTCCGAGTTCGTCTTCTACGGAACTGAACCCTATCTCAGGGGGCTTTCCTGCCAAGGTGACGATAAGTTCCGTGTCAGAGGGCCCGCATTCATTGACACCCGTTCGGCCTGCGCCAAGGAAATCCTGGGAAGCGACCGGCAATAGCTTTGGGGAAACATCGATCTGGGTGCTAGATGATGAGCCAAATATCGGGGAATCCGAGGCCAACAGCGGTTTCCCAGTTTTAGGTGACCTTTGAGCAATTCCTTCTGTGCGGTCCGCGGTTTTCGAGGCAGACCCGGAGGGTTTCGATTTCTTGATCGCCTTAGATGTAGCACTGGAACTTTCGTTCGTCTGCATGCGATCTATCTCGTGGAGTGTTGGTTTCGATTCGTGATTGCAAGATGCAGATACTCCGGTCGCCGCTCGCTCGTTGGCGGTGTTGTTATCAGGTTCGAATTCGGAAATTTCTGAGAGTTCATCGTTGTCGCCAAATAATCGTATTGTTCTGGTCGAATTCCCAGGAGAGAAGGGCAATGCAAAATTCTGGGTGGGCTTCGACATTTCGTTGGTAGGTGGGCTTTTCAGAGTGGTGGGGACGTCTTCGGCCACTGCAGACTCGAGTGCTTCTGGTACTAGACTTTCATCCTTGTATGGAGGCTGCGGTTCGGGCGTGGGCGAAGAACCCGCACCTCCAACGTGGGACACCGGGATGGCCTCAGACGTGGTTGGGTCTTCGATATCTGTTTTATAAACTGGAGAGATGATTTCATCAACGAGAAGGAAGTAATCGAAAGCTGGATTTCACCTTGGTTGACGTGTTGGACTTTGCCCACAAAACTCGCAGTTGGTGGAATTGGGGAACTATCGTTTATGAATCTAAGTCCTGAGCCGATTGAGATACTCTTATGCTTTCTCTCCACTCTCGTCAGTGGATTGAGAAAGCTCAATTTTCCCTGTGGCCAATGAATAGGGAGCTTTTCTCACAATTGATATTCTTACCACACCACGTCGTCGCAGCGCCTCCATAAATCTGCCCACAGCGTCATTCTGCAACAGAAATGTTGCGTGGAGGTGGCTGGCATCGGGAGATTTCATCTGGACATTAGCAACTAACGGCGGAGATGTCAGATAGGCCATTATCAATACTTTTCCTTTTGGGACATTTTTCTCTGAGTTATCAAGCGTGATTGTGCGGATGTGGGAGTATGGCACTTGCAGGCTCTCACATAGGTCATCCTATCAGGGAGGGTTGTGAGATGAAGAATGATCAGAGATATCTTAGCTTACGTTTTCAACGACGATATTCACAAGGAAAGCTTGTTTATCCATGATCAGCCTGTCGGTCGCAAGTGGCTGGGGGAAGACACGTCCACAGACGTCTATTTCGTCGATGGAAAAGGGTTGTGGACTGGGAATAGATGTATTAGTGTTGGAGCCTCGCTGAATCATCCACTGACTAAGTAATATCAGTCCTTGCGAGAACATCAATGATCTGAGCAGCAACATCATCCCAGTGTGTGCCAGACGTCCTTTGCATAATATCGAGTAGTTCTGTGCTGCATTTGAACAGCTTCTGGGAACCCAGAACTTCTTTCACGAACTTGACCCTTCTGAACTTTCCTTGTGATGTGTTGTGGGTAGGGGGAAGAAGCCGAGCGAATAACATCAACAGCGCCTCGAGGAGCAGGTAATCTAGTATGGAATGCCATGAGCATCAACTTGTATCTGAGAAAGTAACAACACCACCTCTAGTTCCGGATATAGCAGCCCCGAGTCGTTCACTATTGAGCCATCATTCAGACTTGAAGCATATAAGTGAGAAAAACTTGATGTTACCCTCCCAAAACAGCCCTTTGACGAAGTGCGTTCCCAATAGCGATTTGCCTGGCAGCGGTTTCTGTCAACGTATTATATGCCTGAGAACAGTCCCTTAGATCAAGAATGTAGCGCATATATGCGACTTTTTGCAGAAATAATTCGCTCACGGATAAGCAAAGTGGTATGCTGAATACTGGCAGTCCTCGTCCAAAATCAAGGAAGAAGTTGCAAATGATGCGATACAAAACTTCCCAGACAGCACCATCCAACTCAACCTTGGCTGGTTTCTCTGAGCGAGGTTGGTCTCAAGATATAAAAGATACACGCACCACCATCTTTCTGATCCAGGAAATCCTGTAGTGTACGTTAGTCGTTCGTATTTGGCACTCTGCGGCGATCTTACGAGAATGCCGGACAAGATGACCTCTGCAGCTGTGTCCCATGCTGCACGCAGACCCTCGTCTTCAACATTGCGTGCATCACAGAGCCTCCCTAACACGGTGGAGAGGACAGAGGAGGAAAGCTGCAATGCTGGCTGGAGGCAAGCATTGTATAATGGAAGTAGTGGTTGGCGGAGCACAGTGGAAAGTTTTCGTATCATCTGTACCGAAGGAGACGATGAATTCTACGCGTTGGAGTGAGACAAATATGAATCGGGAGAATTCACGCTGTATACCAAAAGTACCAAACAAGATGCAAGGTTATTGAACGCATCCTTTACATGCCTTTCGACGCCTTTCTTGTGTAAGGCCGCTCTGAGTGCGTCAATAGCTTCTTGGACGCCTGGCATATCAAACGGCTTCTGCGTGGGTGTGCTGCAAAAATGAATGTTTTGGGACACGATACTCGATGATCAAGATCAAGTGCCACGGCGTCCGGACTCCGAATCACGTTATCTCGATCTCGCCACGTGATTAGTGATTTTAGTCATGTGACCAGTACGCGGAGTCCCAAAGGATGCCTCGCGTATGATGATGTTGCATCAACTGTGAATTGCAGCGACCTTTCCTATCTCCTACCCGCGCTACCTTTTTCTAGATGGAATCCCCCGAGGTAGACGTAAAACCGATCATTCCGGCGGACGACATCCCAAGCAAGAGTTCGCCTACAGTCCCGGGTGTCGGCAAGCTCAAGCAGTCAAGATACGAGGACGTATGGCCCGAGGACGTGCACGCCGCGTTCATGGAAGGTCGGTTCACTCTTCTTTAGTAATCTACCATTCTGCGATAACGACTAGCTGTTGCTCTGTACCCACCGATGGGTAAACGGCGTCTCAAATACTACCGGGTATCTACGCATGAAAATGAACACTTCTCGGAGGCCAACCGGTCCAAGTCGTTTGGGCGCTGCCAGCTTATTCAATCCTATATTCTAGAGAAAACTGGCAAAAATCGTTCCAGGAAGCAGGTCTCCAGTCACCTCCAGAGACTTAAAAAAATCCACAAGGACAACCCCGCCAGTTGGTCTTCTGTTTTAATCGTCGCAAGCCGCCTCTTACATAATTTCTTAGTGCGCCCCCTCTTCTCGGAACGCTCTCAGCCTCCCTCGGAGCATTGCCCCGCACCACAAACCATAGCTACTATATCCTCTCAAGATGCCTTCACAAACACTTCTGTCAGCACACGTCACCTCAAAGGCGATCTCGACCTTGCTGTCAATCTCCGGAATGCGGATACCGGTGCCGATAGCTCCTCTACATTCTCCTATGCTTCGGAAGCATCATCCTTTAATGGCGGTTTATGCGACGGGCTTAATTTATCGACAAATTTCCACGGTCAACCTCCCTTTTCTCCCCCCCAGGAGTTTCTTTCACTGGTCCCACAACAATGCCCCGCGAGTACTCTTCATCCTTCCGACAGCGACTACCTCTCCGAGCTCCAGGACGTGTTACTCTTCGAAGATGCCATAAATGAAAGGTTCCGAGCCGGTTCAGCTTTCAACACATCCTCGCTCTCGATATCAATGCGTCGTCTTGCTTCCAAACTTCCCATACAGAGTCGACTAATGGACTCGGGTCCAACAACGTCATTCTCTCGTGCACTCCACTCTCCTGGATTCCAACCGACACATCAGTGGATTTCTCATGACAGCTTGATGGACGGTGTTTCCTGCAATTCTCCGCTCACCTCAGCCCAAGAGGCTTTTCATACGCCGTTCCTTCCTCTTCAATTTATCCCACCGGAAAAACAACGACTTCACCCTGGCCTCGCATCTGAATGGATGTGGCCACAAAATCCCGATATACCTCTTTACCCCCGAGATGGCACCTTTGGCGAGCTCCACCTTCGGTACCCCCCGGCAATGTATCAGTATCCCGCATGTCCGGAAATGAGGGTCAGCACCCCTACGTCCCACAGTTCTCCGTCTGAAAGCGAACTATCACGACTTCCCAGAGGAATTTCTTACTCGTATGCGGTTACAAGTCCCGCGACCGCGTCTGAGAGCGTCTCAAACGAGGGTGCAATTGATTTCCCCAGACAAACCCCAGAATCGTCCGAGGGTCTTACGTCACCCCTCGTGATCAGACCTACACCCGTATACCCAATTTCGTACATTCACCCTGACGGCCACCCGCGAGCTCCGAGTCTTCCTCCCTAGATTATCAATCGACGGCCGCTCACGACAATCTGGACTCAAACGTCTCGACAAGTATACATTGTTTCAGTGTTTTAAGGTTCTCACCTCACCCCTGCATGCCCTGTTTAGACATAGACATAGTACTACTGTAGCTTTAGGCCTGGTTCGGCGACATAATATTCACGACAGACTCAGTAATTTGTACGGGCATGTTTTGTATCGTGTGTAACTAATTATAGACTGTATCCGCATGGCGCGTAGCCGTCGATAATTTATTCTTGTTGTCTTTGACTACCACACCTGCACTTGCATTGAAGGTTTCAGTGGAAGTGAGCCTTGCAAGGCTCTAGGCTTCCTCTATTTTCTGGCTTTTGCACGCAACAATGGAACCACACAGAAATGCAAGCCACGCTCTAGCCTCGCTGAAGGTACAGCATTCATCCACTGAGAGGCTAGTGGCTTGAACCTTGATGACAATAATCCTTTGGTGGTGGTAGGCACCAAGAATCAAAAGGCAAACCCTGCGAAAAGTCTGCCTGTTTTCTTGCTTGTTTGTGGGTCGTTAATATCCAATGCCCTGAATGATCATTCCAGTATTCCTGGCTACCGGACGTCCTGCGGGTGAAAGGCAGTGTGCGTTGAGTAGCTCATAATGTTGGCACTTTCACGCGTTCAAAGTACACGGTATAGATAATACCACGTATTTTCGGTCCCGTCATCACGGTGACGATTTTCTCCGTGATCGTCGCGTATGCACGGTCGCAGGGCTATAGGATCGAGCTCACGAATTCAGTGGTTCCCTTACTCTCTGTCGTGGTGAGCAGGCTATTTGTGGCTAGATACCATTCGTAGACTGAATTTCACAAAAGGTTGGCCTCATTCTGGTATTTAGGTGAGTGCAACATCTCCCGTGCACTTGTCATGGAAGATTGAACGTGACTTGCATCAGAAATGGGTATGTCTAACATACGGAGGCGCGTTTGATTGAGGCACTAACCCACTCATAGCACCTCTTATGATCGTTATTGGGAAGGCAGGAAAAGTTTTTCGACCCTTACGTCCAACGTACAATTTTCTGTGCCACAATCATCATTTGTCTCACTGATCAACACACTCTTAGGTTCGCAATCTGTCTCGCATGCTCTGGGTCTACGTTGCCCTTCCCCCTACCGAGAACGTGCCCAACACCCAAGCCAAAGTTCCAAACTCACAACTCACTCACGCTGAGCTCAAACACCAGAAGATTGAAACATTGCGGTATTGTCTTGGCTTTATCTATGCAGTAAAGCACTACCTTCGTGGAGAAGATGGAGCCGATTACGGTGACCTGGCCGGGGTTTTACCCCCTCATTTCTCTTTACGCGGTGATTTAGGCTATACCATAAATCACGACCATCCTTCCGTACTGTCTTATGCAGCGATGCAAGGTTCTACTCCAAATGCCAGCATTAGCGATAGGCGTTCTGCGGATGCTACAAAGAGGGTTAAACGGAAACGCAGCAAGAAGAACACAGGTCAGCAAGGCCATACTCCTGGTTCCACCACCCCTCTTCTCAGCGATTCCCACCAAACTGTCGAGTTCCACCCATACGCCGACCGCATATCGATGCCGCTTCCTCTAATGTTCGTATTTTAAGAATTTCTCGTCCCACGTGCCATGTCCAGTTCATACATTTCTTCTAGTATTGCCCATGAAATTACGAGTGCTATATTCAGGTTCAAACGGGAAGGTTTGCTGGAGACGGTTGGTCCTGCAGGTAAGATCAGTGCTCGCTCTACTTGCACCGGGCTTAAGAATACTTAAGGGACTAATGCGATGAGTGCATTGCGAGTTACTGTCCTCCGTCAATTTGTTGTATGCTGAAGACACATTGACAGGGTTCAGTCTATGGTTGATCAGATGACGTCTATGGAGCGGATTGCCAATTCGCCAATCCCTCCTTCCTGTTGGCTTCTTACATCATGTCTTTCCACGTTCTCGTCTAACCATACATTGGTAGATGGAATTCACCTCAAGCAATGCGTGACGTTGTACCTTTTCGCTCTACCTCTCACTCTCATGAACGATTTGGGCTGGGGGGCAATCCCAATCGTTACAGTAGTTGCCTTTACATTGATGGGTATTGAAGGGATCGCGAACCAAATTGAAATGCCCTTCGGTGAGCATACTTTAAATAACATCTTGCACCTTATTGACAAGCGCGGACCGATAGGTTATGACCCGCAGGATTTACCTCTTGGTAAGTGTGCTTCAAGGTGGGCAAGCTATCTTACTTAAAGCGAGCAGATACCTACTGCGACGATCTGAAAGAAGAGGTGGAGTAAGTGCAAGACGATCATCTGAGCGCCAGTACCTTACGCCTTGTTTTGCCTGACAGATATATAATCGAGAGACTGGCAGAAGGTGGTCATGGTGCATACGAATTTGATGACGGGGAGGGGGATGATTGACAAGTTTGTTGTCTTGGTGTTACTCGATATCCCACTATGTTAACTTCGTTATTCTAAATTTCCATTGGCCTGCATCCATTGCCCCAAGAGATCATACTGTACATTGAGAAAGTCTAACTGAACTCAGGGGTACAGAACTCTCCTGGACCATAAGGCTGCGAACATGAAATGAGAAAATTTAGATACGCATCGACACTTCGACGAACCTTGGTTGTCAGTGTAGTCAAACCAGCAGAGTTTTCGCTGGTAAGCCGCCCACTCTGTGGCCCAGGCTTGGGTTTTTCACCTTTTGCAAATGCGTCAAGCACCTTCTTCGTAGTTACTGGGGTGAGATCCTCCTGTCCTGTCATCAGTACATGGCCTAATAGCCAACTCCTGACGTACATAAAAATCGTCATTGACGACCAGCATCGGAGCATTGCTGCAAGCGCCCTGACACTCGACTTCGATGACGGTAAACTTGCCATCCCCGGTTGTTGCCCCAGGTTTTATCCCACCAAGATGGGAACAGACTGTATCAAGAATTTCTGTTGATCCACGCAACATGCACGGTGTGGTGGTACAAACTTGGACGAAGTTCTCGCCAATCGGCTCCCTAGACGCATGTGACGACTCGAAGGACTCGACCGTCATAAATCGACGCACCGGTTGAACATGGTGTAGAAGGTGGCAACTTCATAAACGCGCATTGGTGGCATTTCGAGGAGCTTCGCGACGTAGTTCATGACACTAATACTTGTCCATCCTTTGTTCTGTCGCTGGCCGAGATCAAGGAGGGGGATAACAGCAGCCTTCTTGTACTGTGGAGGATACCGGGATATGATTTCTTCCGCCCTGTTCAAGTTATTTGGGGTAAACTCGAACGGTATCTAGGGCCAAAGATGTCTGCCTAAGTATCTTAGGGCGAAACGCAAACGGCACACCTTTGGGTTGTTATACTTGGTGTCCCGATGCTAGTACCAAGGATTGAGCAGAGAATCACACGCGTTGCGAAAGATACCGACCACAAAAAGCGCGTCTGAGCGCTTCGAAAGTGATGTAGAGATGCACCTCCGAGTGACTGTAGTCCGCAAAGCACCCGTGGACGTCAAAAGTTTGGCGGGGAACATGAGTATGGTCACGGAAGACTCTGGTTCACTGGCAGCCAGTGAGGGAGCAGTTATATAATACATTTGACAACGGGCTACATATTCCCACGTTTGTTGGCTACATATCTTTGCATAAATTGGTGTCAAGACCATGCACAAAGGGCGATGACATCCAAGTGTCGGATTTGTCCCTCAACTTACACCCACCATTGAGCGGCGCCATTTCGAAGTAATTTGGTCGACCTTGAGAAGCACACCAGCGGTAGCCCTTCGAAGCTCGATCTCATGTATTCCACCTACCCCTGTGACCTGAATCCCTCTCTCAAGCGTGTTGAATACCTGGCCGGCCCACTCTCCCGTGCCAATCAATAGCGCAGTGTGCTCCAGGCCGAGCGAATTGCCACCATCTAGCTCGAGGCAGCCGTCCAGAATGATAAGTGCCAGGTTGAGAGCTGATGTAAGGACCGACGCCTCCTTGCTTTTGTTGCCTTTTGGCAAACCATCCTCCTCGTCAGAATCTTCACTCGCGGGTCTAGTAACTTGCCTGGACCCGAGGGTGGCCGCAAGCTCCAGGGTATTTGGTGCAATAAGAGCAAGCCATTGTGGCGCGTTCTGGGATGCATGTACGAGAATCGCCATAGTTTTCAGAAACGCCGACAGGATAACAGGGTTTAAGATGAGACCTGTCCCGGCACCGCGATATTGATATAGGACGTCACGCTGCGCAGTCCGCTCCTCCCGTGTTTGTTCGTCCCGAAGAAACACCCAGAACCGGTTGACGAGGGGCATAATGAACCATTCAGCAGCGATACTCGTGAAAGATAGTGCGCTCGGCGGGAGTCGCGCTGAAGGAACTGAGGTTTTGCCACTACCTGAAACAACCTCGGTGATCTTCGAGGGTTTTCTAATCCGCAGCTGTCTTTCCCGAACGACTTCAGGCACCTTGTCAGCCGTCACATCTTGACTCTTGTCAATAGTTGCTTTGGTGATGTCCTCAAGAAGAGGCTGAAGAGCATTGTCGGAGCTTGTAGCCAAGTATTTCTGGTGCAATACAGGCGGCAGCATTTTACTTGGAAAAGTGGTCCGTTGTATCGCAAGCGGTTGTAAAGCTTGGGAATGGACTGGAAGTGATGCTAATTCTCTGCCTCCGAGTGCCAGAGCATTCAACATCACTGAACGTTGGGTAGATGAATACTGGTTTTTGAAAAACTCCTCGATCATGCACCTGCAGCTCCTCAGAGAGTGGACTGTATGGAGCAACTAAGGAACGTACTGAGCAGAGATTTTGGGACAGCATGCGACCAACGCTATCGCGATACGTTGTCTGTTGTTGTCAAAATTGTCAAGATCAAATTTATTGTCGAGGGAAATAAAACCATAGACGAGATTGGCAGCATTTTCTGCTGCATAAGAGGTAAGAAGATTGATGTTACGAGAAGCCAAGCCAGACTTACCCAGCTCTGTCCCATAATCACGTTTCCTGCGGATCAGTTCCTCACCGATATTTATGGCCATTTCAATCTTATCCGCCTCCTGGTCTTCCTCGGAGGACCTAACTCCGCTGTTCCGGACGAATTCACCCAGCTGAGCCAGGTACACGGGACGGGGTATCTTCTTTCGACCAACGTGAAGTGTGGGATCTTTCTCGATCTCCTGTAGTTCTGACGGTGTGGGCGACGGAGAGCGTGAGGACGATGGAGAAGCATAGCCAGTCAAGGAGTCATCTGAATCGTAGCCAACAACGCTTTGGGCTGGCACGCCAGTTCCCGCGGCGGCTCCTTGAGGAGTGGCTGTCGTCGGCGTTACTTCCGTGGTCAGATTACGACCCGGTTCTCCATTATTTCCCCGAACAGCGTCATCCTCACGCAAAGGCTCGAAGTCGATATCTCTCTGGGAACAGAGTTGCCTGACATGTCTAGCCCAAACCCTACCATCATCATCCCCTTCCCAGTCGTCGAAATTCAGGGTTTTCCCAACCCTGCTGGCCACCACCTCGGCAACCAACATACCACATCGGCGTACACTGGCGTCCGGGTGACTGATGTAGGCGCCGACTGCAGAAACCAAGGAAGGGGAGAGTGCAACTGATGTCACTTCATTCGAATGTTGTGGAAAATGTGTAACAACGAGGAGCAGCAATGTGGAGATATCTGAAAACATGTTGTCGGTGTGATGAGCTACATATTCCACAAGTAAATACCTACATTGATGTCGAGACAGCAGAGAATGTTTGATGTGTTCTGAAGCACTCCACGCATCAATGAGGCAAGAAAGAAAAGCCTCTTGTGCTAATTCGTGGAAGGGGTCAAAATTTACCGCGAAGGGCTCGGAAGGCTGCAGAGATCACCTTGTGAAGATTGCGTGCTGCTCGCAAGCCAGCATACGAATACTCGAGAATGATTTTCACCCCAACTTCGAGCCAAGATTATAGAGACCAAGCTATTCCAGAGATCATCTTGAGGGTCAATATCGCCAACCACGTTGCACAGAAGGGCTGCTTCCCGACGAACGATGCCTCTGTCACGAGCAGATACACCCAACGGTGATTCTAGGGCAAGTGATGAAAACAAGGACGTGAGGATGGCTTGCTGCGTCAGCACAGAGGGTAGCGACGCTATTGTGCGATTCCAGAGTTTCTGGTACGATTTTTTCTCTTTATCTTGGAGCCTACGTCGGAGAGACGGCAATGCAGAGTGAAAGAATGAGGACTGTGAGGGGGATGGGTGAACTGAGCTTGGGAATGCCCCGACATGCACAAGTTTTGAGAAGAGCTGAGTCACAAGGGATAGATCTTCTGCAGAGTCGGAATATGTAAGAATCCAAGAGCCAAACGTTTCGTGAAAAATACTGGCCTGCAACAACATGCATGGATAAAGCATGGATAAGAAGTTCAGTTCGTATGCATAGGTTGTTGTAATAATCAGGCAGCCCGAGGTTCGTTGGAATACCTTGCCCTTTGAGAGTGTTGGCTATCTTGGTGGGTACGGCGAAGATATTACGAAGGCAATCATCCCAACTAACAGATCTCCTCGCTGGATCACGGATTGTAGACACCGCATCGAAGAGTCTATCGATGGGATATTCCTTCGCGAGTCTCAGTAATAAGTCCACATGTTGTTGGTGTAACGGAAGGGAAAGTATCGTCGAGTACGCGCATAGAGCCACCTCACCGGCAGGAGGAGAAGCGTTCGAGAACGCATCTGGACAAAAGTATTGCAACGTCAGTGCGGAGCAGCCCTTCTCCTCCAAAATCGTTTCCCATGTCGGCAGTATCGACTCCAGCAAAGCGCGTTGGATCGGTGGAAATGCCCTGGCGACGTCAACCGTCACATCTTCGCTGAACAACGAGTTGAATCGTCTGAATTGTGGAGGCAACAAGTTTACTCTGGCGAGCGGCAAACACAGGAGTGGGAGCAGTGACTGGAATTCGGTGATCTGGGTCTGAAGCTGAGAGAGAACGCCTTGCAAGACTGCTTGTCGTGAATGATTTGGAGGCATGGTCGAGGGCTGCACGTCCTGAAAGAAGACACTAGACCTGTAAAAGCATGCGTGTACATACATACATACTCGATACTGATAGCCACACAACTAGTTCCAGTAAACGTACACAAGAGCACAGAACAAGAGCACAACAGTCTAATGGGATTTCTTTCCAGTCACCTTGAAGGCTCCATTGGTCATCACTCGGGCAATCTCCCCCGTCTGGAACCAGCCTTGATCCTCGTTTGCATCCCCAGATAAAAGTATCCCGACTGGCGGTCCGCGCACTAGAAGTTCCCCTTTGGGGTCATTGCCCCTTTCAATCGCCGCATCGTCTACGCCAATGAGTTTGACTTCAACGTTCACACTTGGAGCGCCGACGTGAGCTGGTTCACCCTCTGCTGAAGGTAGAGACTGGAGATCAAAGGCATGCGTAGCAAATATGGGGCCGCTCGTCGATGCATGCATATGAGCGTTTATGAGTGGGACCGAGAGTGAAATCCGCGCAGGGGTTAATGCATCATTCGGTAGTGGACCTGGAAACCAGTTCGTATCAGTATCAGTGATGAGAAGATAACGAGGAAAGAGTCACCCCCGCTGGCGACGACAGCCTTCAATGTACCTGCCATACGTCCCATAACGTAATCGCGAGCACCATCGAATACCACACGGTCCCATAAACTCTCCTTGCTTAAAAAGCCTTCAGCCAGTGCCGCCAGCTTGTGCCTCCACACAACGGGGTAAGTGAATAACGACTTCTTCGCACGGGAGAGCACCGCAGCTGATAATTCCTGCAGGTGGTCAGGATGAACGAACAATACCGTAGGTGATGGTATTGGGAGCTTTGTCGCGGAAAGTATGTCATCGACGTTGCGCGCCAAACCACTGGACTCGATATTGGAATTGTAATACATGCGGGTCGAGTCACACGTTGCGAAACACGCGCACTCGTACAATGCGGTGTATGCAACTGCTCGCCCGAATGGAGTGCTCAGAGAGTGCCCGGAGATGAGGGTGTCGAGAGTGGACAGCACTATGGAGGGTGGAAACAATGCCCTGATGGCTGTGACACCAGACGTGAAATTCGAGTGGGTGAAGCGCACTCCTTGTAGATCTCCGGAAGACGTTTCGGAGAAAGCGAGGGTAAATGGATCGTTGGGGCCTGGAGTAGAGGTATGTGGACTGCAGAACTATTTCACAGAAACAACTTACGGACTAAGGGAGGTGCTTCCGCGTTGACTACCTGGGCACCATCGGCCTCGATTTGCGCCCAGTTCAGAATTTGGACCTCACGTGCCGCCTTGGGCCGGACGGTGGTGTCTGTTTGCCCTACTACGACGATCTTGTGGTCATGTTCTCTTGCGTCATAGATAAGTTCGAGGAGGTGAGGCAAGAACTCCGCGCCGACTATGATGGCAGACGGAGGGTGGGCCTCTAAAACACGCGAGAGAAGCTTCCGTGAGCTCAAGGTGATAGAGACTATGGAGTGCTTGGCGAGTGCGAGATCTGCGATGACAAACTCTGCGTATATTCGCGTTAAGCTGACGAGCATGGGCATAGAAAACACACACACCGAGGCTATCATTCAAAAGGAGCAGGACACTGGTCTCTCCAGGGAGAAGCTGGGAAATACCAGCACCGAAGGCAGCAACGCGCTCGTTCAGTCTGGCGTTGGTAATCTACATAGCACAAGTAGGCGCATGCTCCAGACATGTATATTCGGATCACTCACTTTGGTCGACCAAAGTGTCCTCGGGGACTCGAATTGGGACTTGACAAAGTCATTGACTAAGTCCACATCCTTGTCAGGTCTGACAGGGAACTGCAGGATGGCGTGATGGGACTGTTCCCGTAGGTCAATGAAAGGAGTGACATACCCTGCCCATAAGCCCAGTGCCATAGTTCCTATAGATGGCACTTTCAGCGGGGTGTCTTACGCGGCCAACGTCGCTCTGTCGTCCAAGAAGGATGGGGTGGACGAGAGGTTGTGGCTTGTACAAGTTCTGGAGAAGAAATACGGATACACCTATAAAGCCTAGGAGCACCGTCAAGTCGTCGGTGACAAGGTAGTCACTAAATGACATATTTTCGTTTTCTTTCTCGAAAGACGGCACTGTATGGTGGTAGAACTGGGTGAAACGAGTCCAGGAAGAACTGTGGTCACATTGCCGTGGGTATTCCAGCTCATCGACATCACTGCTGACAGTACAAGTGACGTGGGCGGCGTCGACGCGGTGTGCTCACAGTCGCAGCCCATCTACCACACAACTCGTTTACGGGCCATGCGTATGTACGTTATCGTCTCTGAAGTAGAGCTGAACACCGCCCACGATGATCCAGTCGTTTTTTCTTCTTGGTTTTTACCTCGCAGCGAGCAAATTTCCGCTGTTGCATTTCCACACCGCAATCAACGTGGTACTATGCGCCGCACTGGCCACGATTAACGTTGTGGAATGCCTCGGGGCTATAGTCAACAGTCATACGTCGTCCAGGACTCCGATGGAGATCCGTGCACGATGATGTAAGGCACGTGACACACACCCCTAACTTTCTGCAATCTCATCGTACGTTCATAATTTAGACGACTACCATGGTTGCCTCTGCTGTAAAGAAAAGGCCTGTAAAGTCTACTAAACCCACAGAGAATATGCCGCCCAAGTCCCATTATTCCACACATCCGCCTTGGACCGATATGATCACGGTATGTGCCACGTTCATCGTCATATCCACGCCGGAAATATTTGAGGGTGCTTTGCAGGAATGCATAACGACAACTCCAGATGGGACCATGCATGGCGTCTCTCGACCCACAATCAAGAAGGTCGGTTCTTCTGCCCAGCGCCTCTCGCTATTGGCTGACGGACTACAGTTTGTCGATTCAAAGTACCATCTTTCTATGAATGCTGCTGCTACAAGTCAACTCAATCGTGCTATCACGCACGGCACACACAGCGGAAACTTTGTCCTTCCTAAGGGTTGGTTTTTTTGTGCCATCAGTCCCACAGAATTGCCATCGTATTGTATGTAGGTCCGTCGGGCAAGGTAAAGTTGGCCCCTAAAAAAGTGGGCGAGATTGCCAAGGAGGTGAATATGCATCCTCTGTGACTCTTTCTTCTGGTTGATCGATACCCTAGAATAAGAAACCTCCCTCGAAGCGTCCCGCAGTAATGAAACCTGGGGGGCCTCCCGTTTCCACCACCAAGACCAGAATACCTGCTTTCGCGGATGAGCAACCTTCGAAAACAACGTCTAGGACCAGAAAATATACTTCAATGGCAAAGAAGGCGCGCGTGACTCCTATTCCGGGAAGGAAAGTGCCAACCACGAAGCGGGGTGGCACCAAAAGGGTGGGTCGCCTATCATCTCAGACGGTATATGGTTGTGCATCTCTTCTCAGATGTCGACTCGTTCAAGTGCTACTGCCGCAAGGACTAGGAGTCTGACAAGGGTGGCGAAGTCAAAGAAACATACGAGCAAATAGTTATGGATCAGTGAATGAGTACTAGTTCCGAACATGGCTTCATTGTTTGACTCCTGGGCATTCCTTGCATCAGTTCCTTGGTTCCCGCATAGTTTTGTCTACGTCGGCTCCTGTCGTGTAATCCGGCGGGTTCGATATTGTCAAGATTAGAGAATTCAGTCAAATGACACCTGCGTTCTCATGTCTGCGGTTTTCAATAATTGATGGCAGATGGGCCTCTGCCTAGCCAACAACGACCCATAGATAAGCGGGCACAGTCGGAAGCGCCGAGAATTTTGGGAATCCCGAGAACACGACTTGAAGCACTTGTTATACACACAAAGGGTTGGAGTGAAACGGGGAGGGCTTTGGCGCTCAGGGCCAGGACACGCAGTGCAGGATCAGATGTCATTACCGTGTACACATTTACCATATCTGCATGCCTGTGACAGGGTGACTGGTTATGAGGGGGTTTGCGGCTGGGAAGCGAGGAAAAGTTCCGAGACTACTGCGCCCGTCATCTGCGAGGGTAGGTGATGAAAGAAGGGGGATTCTCTGTGTCCATGCCACTCGTAGTCAAGATACCTAGTATAGGGAGCTGTTTGTGCGCACAAGTGGACGGAATGTTCCAGGAGGGGTAATGATAAGGGAAATTACTAGTGATCGGGGAAGTGGGTGTGATTACGCGATACAATTACGTGACAAACGTACGCAGCAACTGTTTTTGAATTTTTGATGGATTCAAGTAATTTTGGGTGTCACGTCGTCGGGGCTCGTTACCCTCCCCCTTTGTCTTTCACCATCACCATCCCGCTATCCACCGACTCTGCTGTACCCTCCGCTCTATAATCCTGATAAACGCCTTATATCTCTCCCTACCATCGTTGGCCGGACTCATAAGGTCTCCGCGCACACCAATAGTAATGACAAGCCAGTCCCTCTGACCCATATCTTCAAGACCCCAGTCGCTCAATGCATCCCCAGCCATCACATCACCATCCCACCTCTTCTCAGCACAACTATGGCACCCGTATCCGCAAGAATTCTGTCCTCAAGCCAAGCGCACGTCTGAGACAGTGCCCCCCTTCCCCGCATCCTGCACCACGTAGGATCAAGCCTGTACCTGTCCCCGCCATTCACCACCCCGTCCCTCTCACACCGGATCCTTGCTTCCCCATCTTTCCCCTCCCCGGTGTCATGCTTCACCCGGAAGATGCATCCAACAAGGTCTTTCACGCAATTGGTCGGTCCTTCCTCTCAGTCGTAGGTTCTTCTCCTCGCTTATTCGCACTGTCTACCGCTCACGATACATCACACGTGCTGTGTTTCATACTGATTCCCTGTAGGAAAATCGCGCAATGACCATTAAAGATCTCGCGGAAATGACCCTCGATTATGGTCTCATGTGCCAAAAGTACGTGCCTCCTGCCCCCCCTTCAGTTTTCGTGCCCTTGATTTCCGCATTGCTGCCCCCTTCACATCCATTGCCTTGCATGTATCTCACGTTGCTCATCGGTGTTCCTTCTCTCGATCACAGTGTATCCGCTGCATCTCAGGCTATCACCACCTACATTCGAAATCATATGGCACGATGCGAAGCGCAGCAAGACTACCCTCTCCTTCTTCGGCATGTTTTATCTGGAACTCTTGCGGATGACGACCTCGTATCTGCACTATACAGTAGAAGGGGTGGCGCAACCAACCCGACTAAGCCCGGCTCGAAAGACCCGGCGTTTAACGACAAGAACGTTGCTCAGGTTGCCCAAGATGCACTCGAAGGAGAACGGCTGACTAACTTCCGACGGGGTACGATGGTGTGGTACCTTTCCAAGGCGGCAGGTGTCTCGTGTCCGTTTGCACGTGTTGGAATTCGTCTCTGCGAGTATGGGAAGGAAGGAAGGAAGGTCGCGGAAAAACACGGCGACGAGTTACAACCGGAGCCGAAGAAGCACATCAACCGAGACGAGGCGCAGTGTGGAGAGAAGAGAAAGAGAGTGAGGAGGGGCTGTCGACAGGATTCCGAAAGGCCTCGCGGAAGTTCGAGTGGTGGACGGGACAGCCAGAGCCCTGCGATTGACAGCGGATATGGTGAGCTGAGCGCCGATTCCAGCGACGACGAGCGGCCCCCTAAGGTGAAGCTCACCCTCCGACTGCGGCCGTCTGTACCGTGCGCGTCGACGCCCGCCGCTGTATCTCGACCAAGAGAGGTTATTGACCTGTCGAGTGACATGACTGGCTCTTCGTCCGAAGACGACGGCGCCGGCGCCGATGACAGTGATGACGCCGATATGCCTCCAGACCTGCCCGAAGCGCCGTGGAGTCTTCCGCCGTATCCGCGCCAGTCCATCTCTGTGCCGTGCTACACACCAACTTGCGATGTTCGCGCTCACTCACCATCCCTCTCGGCCGAGCGACGAGCGGTAACGGATGATAGGAGGCGGTCGCCATCTGTTCCCTGGAGCGCGTCCCCACCTCCTGATTCGGACCATGACGACGACCTCGACTTTGACTCGGACATCGATTGGGACTCCTCCTCCCTCTCTGTCCCCTCACCAGCATCAGCTCTCCGAGTCGAGGTTGAGACTACCGATGACCTTCAGCCGTTCAAGCGCGAGCCCGTCGACATCCGTGACATGCTAGAAGCTTGGGAAGACCTCGATTGCGCACCGACATCAACCGTGTCATCAGCCACCGTCAAACTGCCGGCCACGGACGACCTTAAATTTGACGCTCTGGAGCTTTGGGAATGGGAATTTGACTGTGGCTGGACTGGTATTGCGGAAGATCAACAGGATCTGCCCATTGTCAAAATGGAACCGGACGAGCATGAATGTCTCGCCTTTCGACCACTGTTTCCAGTCTCGCCATACTCCCCATTGACGTCATCGTCCCATCACTCATCATCCTCCCCCATTTCTGAATCGGGCGTGGGTTCTTTCACTTCCCAGTCTCCTCTTTCACCTTTCGCATTGCCCACATCACCTTCTCCGTCCTCATTTCCGACTGGAATCGATAGGCGAGGCTGCGCACTGACTTGGCAAGATGCTGAGTTGCTTGGTCCGGACAGCGTGCATCCACATGAATTTGAGGACGGATGGTCTAGTGGGGTAAGAATACATGCAGAATGTAGCCTGCTCCCACAACCTGCTTCAGAGGAAGTCACCTCTTCTTCGCTGTCCGTTGAACCCGAAGAAGACGAAGTAGACGTCGCGTGCACATTGGTCAAAGAGATAGGAAGCTGTCATACCGATTCAGAGGTTCGCCAATCGCAATTTCCATCTGTGGTGGATCCAGACGTTGTGGTCGTCCGCACGTGTCGTCCGTGCACCCCTGACATTTGTGCAACCCAATTTGAAGGTGTGTAATGTTTACACCGGGTTTTACGATAGAGATGTTGATCCAAATTTGTTTGTAGGCATTTCTGTGTACCAGACTATGCTTGGTTCGACCCTTCTCCTGAGACGCATCGACACAGATTTCGTGAATCTCAGTACGATTCTAGCTCACCTATCTCTGTCCCCTCCATCGTCCCTTCCTAACGCGTGTGTTAACGTGTCTCATCCTTCCTTGTCCATCGATGGAATCTGGGCCCCTCTCAGTGTTGCTCGCTTGTATGCCAATGATTTACCAAAGGGATTAGAGAGCATTTTTCTCTCTGACGACCTCGTCATGCGCTTTCCTACCGCTCTACAGGATTTCTACCAGAAGAGCACATCTGGGAGGTTACTAAATCAGTTTGGGCCGCACTTCAATGCCTCACTCTCTTCGCCCGGAGCCGGGAACCCATTGCATATACCACAACTTGACCACGGACACTCCGCGAAAGAAGATGTATGGGAAGCTTCTATCGAGGCTGGATTTGTAGAAGAGCCATTGTTAGTCATCCCACCCTCCGTTAATCTTGCGCTAGCTGCTCTGCACCCACCGACGTCGACCGAAGTGGCCACTGCTTTGCCAGATATGCCACTCAGTCCCACAGAGCAAGAGATATTTCGTACTCTCTGTGTTCATCCCGACTGGGAAACGGAGGCTGGGACGACCCGCAGTGGGGAGAACGCTGGCACTGCACCCAAACATTGTCCTGCAAGAGAGAGAACATTGCGGCGGTCGAGGAGGGTTGCCGATGCAGTTGCTGCGCGATCACGCGTTGCCCCACCAAGAACGAAGGGACCTCGACACTCTTGATTCGTTGACTACAGTCCAGTTGAAGCTCTGCCCGCATTTGCTTGGAACGTTTTCCTCATCGTTGCCCAATTTCATTCTGTTGCCCACTCACATTTTACGCTTGCTAGAAATTGTACGTTCATATACCTTCGTATTCTATGGTCACCACTCGGCTTTGCGCACTCCTTTGCATTTCACGTTTTCTTGGCCCTGGTCAGTCCGCCCGGGCCCATTTAATGGCCTTTCGTGCACCACATGTACGTATGATACATGCCCATATATTACACAGCATTCTAACAGAGTGGTGCCTGATGAACTTCGTTTTCGCACAAGCTTGTCATAAGCCTCGTCCGAGTTGGCCTGGGGATGTCTTGGCCGAGTGTGTCCGAGGAGGTAAGACGGTTTTTCTTGGGAAAGGAAGTGCAGGGAGTCGAAGAAGGTCACTAGCGGAGTGTGAAAAGGTCGCTTGGATTTCTTGACCGTGGTTTGTTCCCAACCACGAAATTTCTACCATCTTACTTAGTACTCCATATTTCTCTGGTCCAAGTGCGCCAGGTCTTTTAAAGTACTCCTCGGTGGACACTCTCCATCAAATATCCTTTGCTTTACTAGCTTTTTGGCACTTTTTAGTTCATTCCCGGCCAAGCGCAAGCTAATTCCTTGACACGTCTCCCGTCGATTTCCGCATCGCAGACACGACCCCCAAGTCCATCCGTCTAGCCCTCAGCTTGGCTTTTGCTTTATTCCGCCCCTGCACGAAAAAGCGGACGGGCGTCCGTTAATCTCCATCCACAACCCAACGGTAATCTCTAATTGCACACGAAAACAAGTCCTATAATGTCTTTATCTGCCTCCGACAACAATGGCTCCTATTCAAGAGTTTCCTCTGGTAAAACGCCACCCCCGGCACCTTCTGCAGCCTTTGCAAAAAGGTGAGCGGCTTTCTTTGCCTTTATCGGCGCTGTTAATGATGACACCGCAGAGCGCGGGAGATCCAAGCGGAAGAACGCCTAGGAAGATACAGGCCACCTGCGCTGCGCGCCCTTGCGCCTTCTGAGTCTCCGCCTAATGACTTGACACCCAATGTTTCATCCCAGGGCGATAATGACATTGCTCCAGCATCAGCCTATCCTCCCGGTTTCAGGAGAGCTAGGGCCGGCACTCTCCCTTCCGATGTCCACCTCGCGGCTCAAAGATTTGCCGCTGCTTCCAATACCATGGGCGGTACGACACCTACCGAGTCCTTTGCAGAGCAAACCCAGCAGCGGCAGAATGCCAACACTCCTCCTAGCCTTATCGTCCCTCCGCGTCCCGGTCTTCGTCATTCGGCCACCTCTGTTACATCTGCCGCCACAACCAGCACGCCCGTAGGTGTTGTTGAGCGTAACAGCCGCCTTAGGTCTGGTTCGCTGACCTTGCCAGCTTCCGGCCTAGCGAACCCATTCGGACCCTCCATCTTCTCGTCGTCTTGGTTATCATCCACGAATCCCGGCGCATCGTTTCCCGTTCTGGACGAGTTGCGCTCTGTGACTTCCGCGGATTCGGCTGATGACTTCGATGTCCACACTCTTGATTACCTTGGCTTGGATGACAGTCACCGTCCACCGCCAGCAGCCACGATTTCCGAGTTACGTACACAAGCGCAGGCGGCGATTGCGGGAAACTTGGCTAACCCACCTCGCTTGCGTGCAAGTACAGTGTCTAACCCGTATCGTGCACGTTCTTCTGGCGCTACTTCGTTGTTGGCTACGCCAAGCGGCGAAGACGAAGAAGAGTTTTTTGAAAATTACGAGAGTCAGCAGTTGTACGGGCGTCAGCGTCTCAGCTCGTATGACGGATCTATCTCTGATGTAAACCTTTTGCACTCGTCCTATGTTGCCAAAGGATTCAAGCAGAGTGATCACCTCTCTGCTGGTAGTGCACTGGCCTCACGGCCGCGTGCCATATCCGTCGGGACTCTCGATGAACCCACCCGTTCCGTCCAACGTCGTCTTACGACGAGCGAGGTTCAGACCCCATATTTGAACGACCTTTCCCCTGCAGGAAGCCTTACTAGTCTTGCTAGCCCTGCTAGTATTCTCAAGTCAGATAACAAACTAGCGTCCCGCAACACGTCTTCGTCTACTGTCCATTTTCCTAATGGCGAGGTTAGCCGCGCGTCGGCTTACCTCGTTGCCCCTAATTCCCAAGGAAGGGCCGTCTCACCGAAATCTGAGGCCAACAATAATTCACAGATACAGACACCTACTCGATCACTATGGATTGGTAACCTTGATAGTGCTGTGACCAGCGAACAGCTCATCCATGTTTTTGCTCCCTACGGTGCCATCGAAAGTTTGAGGTTGTTGCCCGAGAAGGTCCGTTCAGTCCGGTCTCTTGAGAATAACGCTCACCGCTAGATTTAGGAATGTGGCTTCGTCAATTTTGTTGATCAGGCGGATGCTATCCGTGCAAAAGATGATGTCTTGAACCGTCTTGGAGGCAACATTGGCATGCCAAATGGACAGACAGTACGAATCGGGTTTGGAAAGGCCGACAGTGCTCCAGTTGCACCCGCGAAGGGCACTACTATCACGAATTCCGGCGCAACCTCGCCCAATAGTATGGGTAAGAGTGCCAGCCCCGGCCTAGGAGGCTTGGACGCCCAGCTGCAGTCCACTCCTACTCGTGCGTTGTGGATCGGCTCCATTCCCAGCACCACGACTCCCGCCACAATTCTCAATGTCTTTAGCCCCTATGGGCCCATCGAGTCTGCTCGTGTTTTAACACACAAGAATTGTGGATTCAGTTAGTTATTCCTTTCCTATGACGTAAATACGCCATTAACACTTTGCAGTCAATTTTGAACGCCTCGATGATGCTGTTCGCGCGAGGAAGGCATTGAACGGTCGCGATGTGCTGGGCAGCGACGTTGGGGCCATCCGCATCGGGTTTGCCAAGGTGCCGGTCAAGAATGGTCAAGAAGGCAATGGCGCACAAGACGACAGCCCCAGTGTCGCGGTACAAGGTATTGGTGATCTGAGTGTCGGTGCAACTATTCATGCGTTGCGGAGCGTCAAAGGGGCTTCAACGATCCCCGCTGACCAGCAGGTTCTTGGAGGAACAGTCGAGAACTACCGTTCAAACTTACTTCTCAGCATGATTGGCTCGGGCATGCATAACATAGCTTATGTTTCTGACGGACTTTCTAAGCCTGCTGGGTGGACCCCCTCCTTGACGGAACAACAAATGATTATGCGAGAGCTCAGCAAGGGAAGTACTGATGCAGAACCAGACATCCAAGCCCTTTCTGGTCAGTCATCTAGGCACCTTATACAACTTACTTCTCATCCTTTGATCAGAATTCCGGCCTCCTACAATGTACTACACCACGATACCACTCGTTTCTGAGAGACCAAACAACAGGCGATGGGATGCTTCTAAGCTCCGTGAGCTCCGCAAGCGACTTGATTCTGGCACAATGTCTGTCGAGGAAACCGATCAGGTTGCAGGGGACTTTCTCGATGGGGAGATTGTTGACTTGGCTTCTGACTGGCTCGGAAACACGGTTGGTATTCACCAGTATTGGACAGCTCCATGCATCTTCTCTGAAAACGACACCCAGGTTGTTCAAAAGCTATTTGAGAAATGCTCTGCAAATCCAAGGTTTGCTATGTTGGAACGAATCACCCCTCATCTGGCTATGATTGGAATTCACAAGAACGGAACGTGGGCTGCACAGAAGATCATCGAGTGTGTGCAGACTCCTGAGGAAGTTGCACTGATTGTGCAAAACCTGAGGGCTTACGCACCTCCCTTGCTCCTCGATCAGTTCGGGAATTATGTTGTGCAGTATGTCGCCTGACAATGTTCCGCTTCCTCCATTCTTGACCGATTTATCAGATGCTGCCTGCGCTTCGGTGCACCTGCGAACGACTTCATCTTCGATGCCATGGTCGATCGCATGTGGGAGATTGCACAAGGCCGTTTCGGAGCAAGGAGCATGAGGGCATGTCTCGAGAGCCCTCACATCACCGTCAGTCAGCAGCGGCGTATTGCTACCGCCGTGATTCTCAACTCGATCCCCCTTGCCACCAACCCAAACGGCGCATTATTGTTAACCTGGATGTTGGATACGTCTTCATTCCCATCACGATACAGTTTACTTGCGCCACGGTTTACCCCTCACCTCTCGCATCTTTGCACGCACAAACTAGCGTCGCTTACTGTCCTTCGAATCGTCAACCAGAAGATCGAGCCCGAGGCATCGCGTCAAATCGTGCAGGCATTGTTCTCGTCGCCTGGGGATCACGTGCTGACAGATGTTTTGGGAGACCAAGTAAACGGCGTTGCTGTCATACACAAAATCCTGACGAGTCCCTTCCTTGACCCTGCCGACAAACTGAACTTTATCGAAGCAACGAAACGCGTGTTGATCGAACTAAAGGTGATCGCTACCCAAGCATACCGTCGTCTTATCGAAGAAGTTGGCCTACCCATTCCTAATTACCAACCAGCATACACCACTAACGGTCCGCCCGGTAAAAAGGGACAATCTCATAATTCTTATGGTGTTCCTGGTCTCCCTTCCGGATACCCATCCAATGACCAGGGTCTGGCCTCTATGATGGCCGCTTTGCAGATGGGTGGACAGAACCCTCAGTCTGGGCCACCTCAACTACACATTGATCCCGCATATGGTCAGAGTAATGCGCCTGCCCGTCCTCGCACTTCGAACCCCCCGTCAGCGTTTTCCCCGTCCTCAGATCCATTCAATCCATTTGCTCTTCGTTCGCCAGACATTGGCAGTCCCCGCGCAACAATTCGCCGTAACGGGCCTCTGCCTGCTTCAACTTCTATAGCACAGACCCCCGTTTCCACGATTCCTTATGGTCCTCAGCCTCCTGGCGTTACGCAGCCCAGCGGTGTTCTTGGGATGGCTCAGGCCGCATACAATGGTCAGACTGTTCCCCAGGTCTATTCGCCGTATGCTATGTATCAAGTGTACCAGCAGACGCCGCCGACTAACATGGGCACTTTCAATTAAAAGGATTTTTCTGCCACGAAATCCGTTGATGACACTACTCCGTTTGCGCATCGAATGAAGTTATTCTTTCTGTCGTCTATCTATGCTCCTTCTGCCCGCTATAGTCCAGGTCGTTGCCAGACACCCTCACTTCCATTCCTTTCATTGATACCCCTCCCTGATGCTCCCTCACACTCATTCTCGGCACCAAACTGGACAGAGTTGCGGATCTTGGCCAATGCTGGAATGTTGCTATCCTCACTTTCTATTCTTCACTAGGCTAGGTCGACTTTTGCGACCGTGTATAAGTACATAGCGGATGGCTGTAAAAACATGACCGTAAGGTATAGACAAATAAATCGCTTTCAGACTTTGCAATCGCTTGCCGTAAACCAGTTACTGAAGTAGAACCTGTACCATCATCTCTGACATCATATGGGGAGTGCTCCTTCCAAAGTAGCCCGCAAACTACCGCGGGAAAAACCATCCTGCTCGCGCGTCCCTGCCGTTGCCACCGCAGAGCCAACACGTCTACGACCTGAAAGACCATTGGCTTTTGAGAGTAAAAATGAGGGTGAGCAGCACACAATTTGCGCCGTTCACTGTCCCAGGGTAACTTTGCATTCGGACAGCAATCGAGAGGGACGCCAAGGACCCGCACTTTATGGAAAAACTGAACCAACTGGGCCCGGTGCGAGTCGACCACCACATGCAGACAGTCCGAGCCGTAAGCCTGGCGGCAGTTTGACCCAACTGGGGAATCGCTCAAGGATGTCTTTAGGCAAGCGACACACAGATGTATCACTCCAGAATGCGGTCCGATGCAGAGGCCTCAAGCCCGCAGTCTACGAAGAACCGTCTCTTGGCTTCCTCTCTGACGGAGCTACTCGAGGCGAGAAAGTCTATCACGAACAATGGTGAACTAGAGACGCTCGCGAAGCGGTATCACATTGATGCTGCGAAACTGGGACGAATAAGTCGGGTTGTGAACACGCCGAGCGTTGACGAGAGAACGGTCGTCCGGACCATGGATAAATATGGGGAGGAGTCTCTCACGATGATGGTCAGTTGGCTCTCTTAAGCATTCACGTTGCAGTCTGGCTCAATGCTACTCGATGAATTAGGCTCACTGGATCGATCCCGTGCTCTCTCGTGCATGATAGAGTTACGTTTACATAGAATAAGTGAGAGGTGTTATAATACAAAGATGATGGATACGTGAGATGACATTACGGATTGCCATGCTAGAAATATACACGCAGAGCATTGCCTTGCATCGACTCTGTTGGACAGTATGGACATTTGACGCGTCTGCAGTGTCTCTGTCAATCACGGAGACAATGGAAAATAAAAGAGGGGACAGACCCATTGACTTTGCTGAGTTTCTGTAGGCTGTCCTTCGTGATAACGTGTCCACAGGTCATCATCATTGGTGGATTCTGCTCTGTGGACTGATCCTTTGAGACAGGACATGCGAAGATCGAATGATAACGGTTTTCTGGAGAAAGGGGTATCTCAATCTGTGGGGACAACACCGTCAGTAATCAAAAGGTTGCATTCGGATGAACAACATACCGGAAGCTCGTCGCTTTGACTCCACTCGCTCTTCTTCTCTTTCATCACGTTCCGCGCCTTTTCGATCCTGGCCAGTGCGCCTCCACCACCGATATCGCCGACGACTCGGAGGGGGACCTGTCGGCTCATTCCCAGACTCGCACAATACTCTTTTGCAAAAAGTGGTTCGAGGTCTGTATGAAGCGATGGCGAGGCAAGATCTGCGTATGGCGAGCGCTCTAGTCTCTGCCTGGGAAGGTAAGCCAGACAGGCCATGAGGCGTTTAAACTCTGGCGCGTGCTCAGGATAGAAGCCTCGCAAAGCCGCATTGGCGTATGATATGGCTGGAACAGGATTGGACGGATTGGAGGAAAGGAGTAATCGTATGTACTGAGAGCGGTGCAGATAGAATTCTAATGGAGAAGATCGCGAACGAAGGAACAAACGGTTCTTCCTAGACCACCTGATAGTACGATTTAGCTTGCAAGCGAGGGAACGTTTCTCACAGAATGCTCACTCAAGCGCAGGGCCGACATCCTGCCTTCGGAGTGCTGTTATGATGCGGTGAAGCTCTACAAACCGACCACGCAGTTCAGTCGTGATTTCGACGCCAGACTCCTGGGTACGCTTGTTCGTTGGTATGTTAGTGAAGCAGGGCATGGGCAACGTGCCTCGATGAAGGTCTCCGCTGTGGAGAACTGGCCTGTACGAAGGAGGTGCAAGGCGATCGTTCGATCGAGTGCTTCTTTGGCAGCGTGGGACGTAAAGAGGGGGTCATAAGTGGGCAGGAGTTGCGTGAATTTCTTGGGAAGCAATGAACACGAGCTCTCAGCGGGCGACGACGAAGTCATACCTTGTCCAAAGCCTTTCCTAGTCTCGCAATCGCGTTGTACACCTCTTTCTGCTTCTCGTCGATCTCTTTCTTCTTAGTGTCTACCGTCTGTGACAGCAATGCGAACGTGTCTTGGGTGACGGTGCCGGCCTCGATTCTGCTCTTGACTTCATACAAGGACTGGAGCAGAGAGTCCAGCGAAGTGTCCGCGGAGGGGGTTTTTCCCTTTGTTGAGCTCTCTGTCGATGCCCTGAGCCTTTCCAGCTCCTTCATGGGCACGTCCATAGTAGTGTCGTGATATTCGTGTAGGAGAGACGTGCTTAGTCGGGCCGGAGTCACGTCACGTCGACAAAGAATGCCTCGCTTTCTGACCGGCGACGAGCTGGGCAGTATAAAATCCGTTTCCTACAATCCAGACGCATCGACCACGAACAAACTACTGTTAAAGACATTGCATGATGGCACTTCAACCGGTCGTACGCGAGGGGTACAGAAACTAGCCATCAGCAGGAGCGGTCCGACTCTGGTGCGTCCCTGCTCACATCGACGAGCCGAACGTGACAAATAACGCCCAACGCAAGTTGGCTTCAGCACACGCAGATGGTACCGTTTGTCTCGCATCATTGACTGACGAGGATGATCTGGAACAACATCACGAATGGAAGGAGACGAGGTTCAAAGCAGACTATTCTTTCGTCGGTCTGGCGTCGACACAAAAGTAAGTGGTAAAAAAAGTAAAAGAGGTCAAGAAACTGCTCATTAGAACACCCTCCAAAGCACTGTATACTCATGCGCCTCTAATGGCGCACTTCGATTGACCTCCACAAGCGACGAGGATGGCCTGACGCATAAACTCGGCGCGCTCCCGTCACGGCTTATGGACTGGCGACTGGGAACCGACCAAGAAACCTTTGCTTACGGCGGTGACGAAGTCGAAGTGTCAATCTGGAATACCGAACGTGCTTTCGAGTCACGACCGGACAGTTCTGCAACTTCCCAAAGCAACACGAAACGAAAAAGAACTGAGAACTTATTTCCCGGCGAAGTCTGGCGTGCCAAGAATGTAGCAAACGACTACCTAGGACTACGCCAACCGGTCCATAATACCTGTCTCACGTACATGTCTTCATCGAGTTCGTCGAATCAACCGCAAATACTTGCCGGCACCCGGTTTGGCGATCTTCGCAGGTACGACACACGTTCCGGACGGCGACCTGTCAGCGACTTTAAAGGCGTTGGCAAGGTGGGCGGTGTAAAATCGGTCGAAAGTGGATTGTTACAGCAGTGAGTAAAAAACCCGATGATTTCCCATTTACCATTGACCCCGATTTTCAGTGAAGTATTCGTATCGGATCAAGGAACGAATCTCTTTGCGCTTGATCTGCGCACTGGCAGAATCACTTATGGATACAAGGGTATGCATCTTAGCAGCGTCTGGCCCTCGTTGATGCCAACATATCACTAGGGATATCCGGTGCTGTGAATTCAATAGCTGTGGCGCCGTTATTCCTCGCATCCGTGTCTCTGGATCGCTTTACCCGCATTCATAGCACATTCCCACCTGCCACCGAGGTTGGAAAGCAACAGGAGGAAAAGGGGACCGTGCTCGATAAGGCCTACATGACCACAGTTCCCACTGTAGTTATCTGGGACCAAAGTGCTGCAGGAAATCTGTATGCAAATACCCAAGAGGATGGAGGCGATATATGGGAACAAATGAAGCACGTAGACGAGAGGCATCGAGAATGAGCGAACACTTTACATTCTGGAAAAAAGACATGGCAATTTCTCAAGGCCGTCTCGCGATCACTGGCAGTAAGTGCAGCGTTCATCGTGCCCACGGGTCGGTTTAATGACCTATCTTGCTTTGCCATGTGTGGGCTTTCTCAAAGCCATTCTTGCCAGTTTGGTCTAGTTGGATATGTCAAAAAAAGACCCGAACGTGAAGAACCAACTAGATACATACAGTCTATCAACGTCTGCTGTATCTCTTCACGTGATGTCATCACAAATGGGCCGTATTGGAAAACGGTTTGGTCAAGAGGTTCACCCGCAGCCTGACGCACGTTCATTGTCGACAACACCCAACTTCGGCGGAAGGAACATACCAAAACGAATTCTGTGTCATCCCTGGTTGCTGTAATTCTTGCTCCGCTCTCCCCGCTTTTGTTGGACAGGACAAGTGTATGGAAGCTGTCATTCACAGAACCATCATCTCCGACGGTAATACCCCCCTTCCAGACTGATTGCGCGATGTCAGCGTCACACACCATGGGAAAGGTAACGCATACGATAGATGAATGATGTCCAACCAGCGGCTAAGGAAGTCACATCTCAGCCATGTTCCCATCAAAAAGAGGTGGCGGCTTACGGATATCCTGGAATATGTGATCTCCTGACTTTTTCATTGTTACGTGAAAGTACCAGCACCCGCCAAGTGGTCGGACAGGGGATTCGACGCCATGACTTTTCCCACTGATCACCCGGACGCTGATGGGACCTTCGGGGCCATTCGGATATGCGACCGGAATGCTATTTCAAATGAGTAACTCATGCGAGGTACGGCATCGATGAACGCACGATGCAGGGCCCAGCTCTTGATAAGAAGGTTCCTGGGGAAGCATAATTAATCCAGAAGAAACTGGGGCTTTGTCGTTACTGGCCACTTACTACCATCTTGAACTGTATGCAACGAAGGCGCAGGGCGTAAGTGTAACTCATGGACAATCAAACCTGCGCAAGATCATACCTGTTTGGGCAAGTCAATCCAGAGTTGGAGTCCCCTGGGTTCGGGAACACCTGGAGCATGTACCGGCATCTCGGCGTGCATGATACCCTTGCCCTATGGAAGCCCGATTAGTAGAGGGGCTAGCAGAATGACAACACTTGATGGCGCACAGCACACATCCATTGGACGCCACCTGTCTCGATCGTTCCCGCATGTCCTGCGGAGTCCTCATGACGACTCGATCTTTGTAAGAGTAAAGGGTAAGCGGTAGTGCTATAATGCTTTCTCTGCGGTTTCTTACCCTTCAAGCATGTATGTTACGGTTGCTTGACCTCGGTGGGGGTGATCAGGGAAACCCTGTAGAGTCCACTTGTGGCTCACTGCTAGACACGGGAAGGAGAGGGGTTGTTGCTCACGGCGCCTTTCGAGACATGGAAGTGGTCTAGCATCAAGAAAGGAGTCAAGTTGCGTAGGTTCATCGATCCGATGGAACGCCGGACGCGGGCCCCTACGCCCTGCAAGAGTAGTGAAGAGACGGGTATCGCTGAGATCAAATGGACGGACTTCTTCTGTCTCTACAGCGAGCACCTTCTTGATCACGGTGCGGGAAACAGCCATTCTGAGTGATTGGAACGTTTTGGAAGAATGGAAGAGGTCAGCAGGGAGAGTCGATAATCGTGGTGACGTGGACCTCGTTGCAGCTTACTGCCAGTGAGAGACCATAATTAGGAGAATATGCTCATGGTTTCGTAACTCGGAGGTGCTGAATCAGCACATGGCCGAAAAAGGAATGACATGCTGCGACATACCGGAGTGGACGGAGATGACTACAGCAAACCAGCACAGCGATACACACAAAGACATGATTCCATGCACAAGGGACTTGTGTGATCAGTGACTGGAGGTGGAAGGGGGTGGCGGGTGGCGGGTGGAGTCCTGTGGAGCCACTCTGGTGTGCCAGTCGGAACGGGCTCGGTTGAGCCATGCGTCAGTTCTGGGAATGTAAATCAGGGCGGCTGCGACCGCCGGGCGTTCGAGTCACTTTGACATCATACCAATAAGGCAGTTCCACCCTGTGAATGGCAACCCACTGCTTGGCATCGGGGATGGCGATATCTGATCCGGTGGATGGTTTCTCAGTTGGCACACAGCGCAGCACAGCGAAATGATCGGTAATACGATTGAGAACTGTGGTCGTCGTCGAACGTGCGCGCCGGAAAAGGCAAGCCAAGGGGTGGACGGGTGGACAGAACGTTCATCGCTGTCAACTTGATGCCGTCAGCCCGATTGTTTTGTCTTTTGAACCGTCATCACGCCGCCTTTGAAAATAATTTAAGAAGCTCCTCGGCCGAGAGCGCCAATCCAGTATATATATCCCTCACCCCCATCCACCCCATCCCCCAAAATGGATCGCTTCCTCGCTCCCCACACCTCAGAGGCCATTGCACACTCCCAATTAACGTATGCCCCTCTCTATACCCCTCCCACTCCTTCTCACCTTGTCCACAGCGAAAACTGGTTCTCCTGGGACCAAGACCATCCCTCATTCAACGAAACTCTCGTCGCGGGATGCGCATCATACCAGGCGTTCAACCGCTACCTCTCTGGTTCGGGCTTATTCATCGTTCCTCGCTCCCGCAGCGAACTCGAGAGCGTCTTGTCCGTAAACTTTCCTTGCTGCCACTCGACCCCCACTGACCGCTGACTCCCATAGGCGACGCTATGCCTATGACAGTATCCACAATGCTATCGCCGTCTCTCGTCGACCCCTTCAACGCGGCGGTTATAGCAGAGTCAGTCGTGCTTCCTACCGTTCTTCCATCCTTCGCTTACCCGCTATCCCAGACATGTATGCTGGCTGAAAAATCTATACGTGATGTACTAAACACCAACGACAACGCGGAGGTACTCCTCGCTCTCCACACTGCCAATCGCCAACGCCACCCATCCGCACCAGGCAGGACTTTAGCCGTGACCAGCATTAAAACGTGATCACGCGCTATACTTGGTGGTCCTCTCAATCCCTTTTACCATAAATTGTGGCTGTCCATAATTTCGGCTCTCGTCCCCTCACTCGCCAATCGCATCTGTACTACCGCTTGCAAGTTTCCCTATACTTTCTAGTCATTCAAGCTGCACCCCTTGTACTACCTTCAATTATTAACTTATCATATGATGTGACTCTGTTCGGCTCATGCGTGCAAAACCTAGTTTGATTTGTAACCCCTCGGCCCTGTGATGTAAGCACCATCTAATCAGATCTAATCTCTGTCGAGTAGACATAGATGGACAGTCTCGTAACGCACAAAAAAAGACTCCTATTTATATATAGCTATACGTTATGAGAAACTTTATGTCGGTTCTGCAGTTCATTACATGCCAACAATTCTTTCCCACATCCTCCCCGTTTCCCCACACAAATCTCCTTCTCCGGCTCCAACCTTCTCAGGTGTATGAGACTCGTTCAAAAATAGCTGCACAGAAGGAGGGACGTAGGGATCCGTTGGGCCCAGTCAAATCTTCATGCACTCACGTGACGAACAGCCTTTTCCTTCCAGGGAATGATTGTGCCAAACCCTGAGGTTCGTGTCGTTACTCGGGCCATCATATCTCATGTATCACTCGCCTTTGGGAGGCGTGATCCCTGTGCAGATCAATGCGAACCAGAAGCCGTAAGGTTGCAAGGGTGCCTTGTACGGCAACTTATCTCGCGAGATACCCTGTGCCTTGAAAGCACTCGATAATCAATCGACTGAACAAGGGAATCTGCACCAGCGTTAGACCCACCGACGAGGTTTAGAGTCCTACGTGTGGGTGTACACGGTAGCCATCCAAGGCAGATAATAGACACAAAAGATTGACGAAATATGCAAAGACTACGCATGCGGTCAGTGTCATGCGGTGGGAGACATCCTGATGGACACACCAGTAACGCTAGATGAGTTGACGACATTCAGGAACGCCGGGCCACAGCACACCGTAACCGAAAATAGGCAACTCCAAGGCACGCCCAGTTCGAAGATGTGGTGAACCTTTCCTTCCATGGCTAGGCCGTGTAATGTGCGCGATACGATATACAATCCAAGTTTAACAGCAGCGCTCAGGGTATTGACAAAGATAAGGATAATCACGTTCACGATATCATTGAGTGACCTGATATTGACCAGCATGATACCTAGTATAGTGCGCGATCCATCAGTGCCCAGGGACTACGACGGGGAGCCGAATTTTTACCGACAACAATCAGAGACGCCGCAGCACCATGCTGGGAACTATTGGCAACGAAGAGTGCCTTGAGATGTAATCAGACGCTCGAGTCCGAAATCTCCTCCGTTCCCACATGCCTTCCTCGTGCTGGGCACAATCAAGCTCATCGCGAAGACGGTCCCAAAGTAGAAAACGAATTTTCGAACAAACGTTCGCTTTATGGCACGAGGTACATTCTTCTTTGGGTTGTTCGTCTCCCCCACCGTGACGCCGACGAGCTCCGTCCCAAAAAGATTGCTAGGTGATCGTCGTGAACATGTGGAAGATAATTACCCACAGGGCCGTCGGGGGGCCACCAATATCGAAATCCAATGCAGTCGTACAAGGGGGTTTCCACCGAGATCAGTGACAATGCCCATAACCTTGAGGCTGTTCATCCAGAATTCTAGTTCCCCGAAGATGCACACACCCACTGGCAGCAGGCTGACAATTAGAACTTCGAACACAACTCACCCTTTCGAATGGAATCCTCGTCACAGTGAATGACGGACTCAACACGGCAGCCCATGCCTGATCGATTTGTTGCGGCGAGTGAGGAAACCGAACCTGTCGTCGCTTCGAGCGGCACTGACCGCATCCCATGACTATGCAAGCAGCATTGATCTTGCTCGCTGGGGCAATGTGATATTTCACGAGGCAGCTCCAGCCAACAGCAAAGCCAAACACAGGATTAACAAAACGTGTCACATAACCTGTTTCAAACCCTTGTGCAGCAAGTGGGCTGGAGCTCCCTGAAGGCAATTGTGCCAAGTACTAACAGAGGAGCTATCCCAAGAGGTCCGCCACGGACGAGTGCTGTCCAAGAAGTCATGATAAGCCCCGATCCTTTAAACCCTCGGAGTGAGATACGGCCGCTCGCCGGTTATAACAAGTGACGCACGGCGATCAACGATATACGGCGACTCTCTAGTGCGTGATTCGCAGAGCCTCTGTAGATGATGTTTCAGATCTTGGTTGTAATGATCCTCTTCGCTGCTCGTTGTGATGTTGAGCATGTTTCCTTGGTGATGGATCCTGACCGTCATTCATGCACATGGAACGAGGTGTCGCAGTTACACTTTTCGCGTGCTCGGCGTGAACTGACAACTTGAAGGATCACTGGCATGGAAGCAAGAATTCCGAGTCTGTAGGTGCACCGTGACAAAATGGGATGCAACTGAACGCGGACACCCGAAAAAAAACCTTGATCCGCAAATGATACGGCAAGGTTGTATACATACTACAGGATACTACCATCTAACAGACACGTTACAGTTTATGTTTGATTTCTTTCCGCGAAATCATCCCGAAACGTCTAGTGGGAATTCCAGTAACAAATCTTTCTGCTTGTGCATAGCTTTCCCGAAGGTTGACAGCATCGGGGTTATTTTTCTCCGACAACCCAGCTTTGAGAAGCCCTTTAATAGTAAGCACGGATGAATGGTCCAGACCATCAAGCTCGCCAAGTAGGTGTTCTCGAATTGCCGCATGAAATGATTCGGTAGGCTGAGAGGGGAATATCTTACTGTTGAAAACTATCATATCCTGAGCAGCCAGGGTGAATAAGGCACAAACATACTTGACAAAACCACATTCAAGTAGCTCTTGGGCATTTTTCTTCTTGTTGAACATGAGCACCTCATTTGCCTTGGCAAGACCCACTGTGGATGGTCGGTGGACTCTCAAGGGATGGATTCAAGTTACACTTACTTCGGTTAATGAAATTGACGCTCGCCCCCCCCTCAATCACGATGCCTTGGAACAATGTTGACCAAAAGCACAGGCGCTGGAAACTAAGACGCACCCAAGAAGGGAAACCCAACATACAGCCATGCTTCAGGGAGGGAGTAGATGAAGTCGAAATTGCCCAGGAACGCTTGAAGTACATCGCATCATCAGTCAACATCAATCAACAAATTCGGGAGGCCTGACTTACCAGCCGCAATGCCTACATGGCTCCATAAGGAACATGTTCAGCGTGAATCAGTTATAGGGCTTACCCATCACAGGGCCGTTTAGAGCAGCAACCAGAATCTTACTGTGAGTATAAAGCTTGAAGACATGAACGTGTGAGCCCTTGATTATACGGAGTCCAACATACCGCTCGTGTGCAATCTGTATTTGCTGAAATTACTCGGGCACGGAGTTGGTCCCGAACTGTCGGCTCGACATGCTTCCACTCCTTCACATTGGTTCCTCTGCGAAACCAGGACATGTTTGCGATAGCGGAAATCACTGTAATGAACGACAGACACTCACGCGCAAAACCAGTTCCCGTTCGCTGAAGCGAACCAGTCAAATGAACAGACTGTTGAAATGCAGATGGCGGCGCGCAACTCACCTTGCCACACTGTGGCGATAACATCGTCCCGTTTGTCTATTTCTCTCAACGAGTTTGCGAAATCATCGTAGTCTGCGATTCTATGCCTTAGCACCCTTTACTTGAAAGTCGGCGACGGCATGATGCAAACCTTCAGCCTTCAACGCATTCAGCCGTTGTGGTTCATTAAGGGTGATGGTTGCGATTCCTTGAGAGACATTGACGTGAATATTACTCAACCCCATGGATGAGATGGCTGAGTGTGGCTGCGGCGTAGTTGACTCAAAGTTATAGCCAGCTGAATTCCATGGCAGGCAGTTACCACCGGATCCGAACCTTTGCCGGTATAACCGGTCAGCATCTAACTTCAGGTCTATCAGTAGTATCAATTTACAATATGAACACGAGTACTACATTTATGGGCGGTATGCACGCGCATCCGTCTCAGCCCCCTATATACTACCTTTATCATGACCACAGTTCAAGGGTCCTCTTCGCTGCAGTTGCTAGCATATTCTCTTTGCCTGTGTTGAAGTTTGATTTCGACAGGTCCTCCAGGATAGACCTAGTGTTATCCTTGACCACTTCCAATTCCTCTCCCGCTGTTCGCTTCCCCAGTTGCCCGAGTAATGCACAGATATTGATGCGAAGTTCGACAGGATATGAGACCAATTCTGGTTGCCTGGCGTCATCGCTACCGTTACGAAGGATATTCAAAAGATAGTCGAGGGTACGTCTCTGAGGTGGAGCATGACTGCGCGCAGGAGGGGAAATGATGATTGGAGAGTCTGTTTCGCTGCTGGTCGACGCTACTGTTGACATCGCAGCAGAACCTGGGGCTGGAAGGCTTATCTCATTTGGGAGGGGTGCTATAAGGGTGCGCAAGACCAACTGGCCTAACAGAAGTGGGCACAATGATGGTGTATATCGACCGAATGAACTTACCACCATCCCGGTGGGTACTCAGTAGACTGAGCGCAACGATGGCCTCATTGATGAGAATTGGATATTTTGCGCTTCTACCGGCGAGCGCGGCAAGGGCGTCAATACACGGCGGTGTGACCAGCGCTTGTATTGCCCGTTCCCTATTCTGTTGTCTCGTCTGATTTTCTTCTGCGTTCCGTTGTTCGATCGTGGGATCACTGGACCAAAGTGTTTTTGTAAGATTAACTATGACGCGTGTACCTTCGCTCTTAATAGCGACCGTATCGGATCGCTTAACCAAGGCGAGAAGCTGCGAGAGTCCTGTCGCTGCGGCGGTTGCGCCATCTGAGGGCAATATGACGGCGAATGAATTGTCGACTTGGGTCGAGTGTATCGTTAGGAAGAAGAAGAGTCGGTAAGTAAACCGGACCTACTACTGTTGCTGCAGAGATGCTTTACGACACCGATGGCATTGACTTGCACGATGTCTGCCATGACATCACCGCGGTCGTCCCAAATGCCGCTTGCCGCAATACGCTCGATTATTCCAGCATTGCTCAGCGCTGTGCGATTGAGAACGGATTGAGCAGACGATTGAGAAAGATGTTTGAGCAGGCCGATCACTCCATGTTTCAACTTGACGTCCGTCGCTGGGGAGAGCAGAGATTCCGAGGACAGTAGTTGGGCGATGTTATGAGGTGGGGATAGTAATAGGGTAGCGTGGAATTCTGCAAACGTCAAATGATCAGCAAACTATCCAAAGTAAAAGCATCTCGTTGCAATATGATCACCTCTTCTCGTCAAATTTCCGAGGGCAAGAGTCGCGCATATTACCATGTCATCCCTGAGGTTCCCATAGCTGCCCGTAGTAACAAAAGCCCGGATCCAATTGACCATACGACAAACGAATTTGCCACCGGGGTATATTTCTTCCGAGTCGTCACAAAGTACATCCGTGTTTTTTTCTTCTCCAGAGACTTCTACCACTGCTTTGATTACAGCGGCCTTACAGTCATCGAAAGCCTTTTCTTGGCTCCGAACTTCGCCATCGTCCAGACTGGTTTCGTGTTGTACATACCACAGTGGTGCATAGCTTCCTTGTTCAATGAAGTCTAGCATCACAGACAGGCATGGAATGTTTTGATGCTCTGCTGGGAATACAAATCCGCGAGCCAGGGACAATCGGATGTCCTCAACATCTAGTGCGAGAGACTCGAGGTGAGAACAAGCTTCTGAGAGCAGATCAAAATCAGCGTGTAACAGAGATGTTCTGAGCTGTGAGGGTTGCGCAAAGTCCGGAGGGGGCGGGGCGGTTAGCAATGGCGGCGTAAAAGCGATCAATGGCTGTATGAGGAAAGGGAGGAGATCGGTATCAAAAAGCGGGTGTGCTGTGGTGCGATCAGACACGAGGTTGGTAAGGTTCGCCGAACGAACTGACCATCATCCCTGAGTTCGGTAATGAGCCTCCAAGTCCAATTGGACAGCCCGATACGAAGAGTCCAAGACTCCGCCACATGCTCCGAAATGCCAACCAGTCCCGGAAACAGACTTATTGGATCTTTCATCCATGCACCGACAGGGTATATCGCAGACGATAACCGCACAAGTGTCTTGGCGACTTCAAGAGAAGTGAGTCGGAACTTGACTGGTTCTATGTACGAACTGAATATCAATGTACATCGCGTCTGTGAAACATGCAGACACACCATAGCCGAGAGTTGAATTTAGTAGAAAGCCGATGGCGGTCTTGATGACCTGTAGGTGCGAGGTGGATAGTGGTAGAGGGTTGGTTTGTGGTTGAGTCGGCAGATTCTCTGCATAACCTTCGAGTAGCGATACAGTTGCCAGCGGAAAACCGGCCTCCAACAGTTGTCCTCTATTTCGGTCTGAGTGGAATAAACTGGATATGACACACGTGTGCTCGAAGAATCAATTGTGCGCACCATGTTCGACACACAGGTTGGCGCTGACACGGAGGATTTCGAATACAGTGGCGGCGCGAGTATCGTTTGGAACTGATGACCCATCGAGCGCTTCGGACAGAAGAGAGGTGAGATCTTGTGGCAAGGTGCTTCCTCCTAGAGCTGTGTGATTATCCTCTGTTGGGATGGCGTCGATATCATCATGTCAATATGGCGAGATGTGCCACCCACCTGTGCCATTTCTAATGCGCAACAAGTTCGCAAGATGTCTGCAAATGAGCTCGACGTTGAGCCACGATTCCTCCCTGGGGTTGGATGAGAGCTCGGTCAAAAGTGAGCTCAATTTGGCTGCACTTTCAGTGCAGGTCAGGGATATCGGCGCGGTGTCCATATATTGAAGAGACGTATGTGGGTCTGGCCGTTGGGTTGCTCCTGGTTGATGGAGAGAAAGCGACGTACGTCAAAGCACGCGAACCGGGCGCTAATTCAAACTTACTTACCATGATCGGCAATATTGGCTGTATGTCTAGTCTTCAGTAAGTACTATGTACTAGTGACATACGGAAAAGAGGTACTAGTAAGCGATTCTATTCAATGTGGTCGTTGTACTCATCCGAGGATATGGAGCTGGCAATATCTCTGTCCAGAGTATCAATAAACACCGAATGCAGCAAACATTGCTTGCACACATCGGTTCTTTCTATTGTTTTACTCTGCGTCCATTTAGTTGATCCATCACCTCGGCGAGGTGATATTTACATGATGCCACTGAGTCCCCGCTGGCATGGGCCCATTGAATGTCCACAGTCTAAGGTTCCATCATAGGAATATTTACAGTTGTAGGTATGAATACTCGGGGGGCCATGGACTACTACTTCCTATCTTCCGTGCCAGATTAACTATGAGGGGATTTATGTTGCACCTGGTTCTTACTCTCCATCATAGCTTCAGTGCTGGTGGGATTCCAGATAAGATTGAATCCCTTGAAATGGTGCATAGCCACAAGACTCCTTGCGAAGGTACTACTTCCACTAGGCTGTTGTTCACATACTAGAGGCGAGGTTTCCCCGGAAACATGCCAAGCTCAAAGCGAAATAAGTCAAAGAAATCTACATCAGCCACGCCGACAGATACCTTGCCTCCACAATCGTCTTTACCTGATGACGAGTTGATGGATGATCTATTTGCCGCACTCGACTCGAGGGATAAACAATCCCAACAAGAATCAATCACAGAGTCACAGGATACTCTTGTGAACAAGGTTATCGAGGAAAGGATCGAATCTGCTTCCAGGAAGCAGAATTCCAAGGTGCGACATCTTGCGAGGCAGGTGAGTGGGATCTGAAATGCCATACAAGACTGAGTTCACCTTCAACGTTCCAACGCTCGTGTAGGCACGAAAGGCGGCTGCATTAGCTCAGAACTTTTCACCTTCGAATCCTGACATAGATTCACTAGTTGATCGCGAGATAAAGTTGGAAGCAGCGTCGATAAAACGGACGTGCGACGAGCTCGCCGTGCACATTCACGAGGTTGGTACCTTATGCTGGTCTTTCCTCCGATCAAAATGCAAGATCTGCACGTTACAGATAAATCCAGACGGCCACTGTCTCTTCTCCGCGATTGCTGATCAGCTCGCTCTCCTTAATATCCTGCCGGCGAACGAAGCAAATTATGCAACAGTCCGTGCCACAGCCTCTAGTTATCTCTCCCAACATCCGGACGACTTCCTTCCTTTCCTACCGTCAATCTCCGGAGAAGACGGCGTCGGGGCAACCGAGAATAACGGACTCATGGATGCACGACAATTTGAACAATATTGTTTGACCATGAAAGATACTGGTGCATGGGGTGGAGAGCCTGAGATCCTGGCGCTTAGTCGGGCATATAATGTACCAATCCAGGTCATACAGGCCGGTACACCATCCGTGGTGACCCATACTCCCGACGATAATTTGCCCAAGCGGGATGCGAAGATTGTCCGCATCAGCTTCCACCGTCGGATGTATGGTCTAGGAGAGGTAAGTGGTTCTGAGAAATTCAGCGCTCCTGGTTCCAATCTGTAATCCTAGCACTACAATTCTCTACGACCCAAGAATGCCCTCGTAGCTGTCGCAGATAAAATCCACCTGATGCTCAGTTGACCCCGCGGCGACTCGGAATGTTCCCATCCAAGTTGCGTAAAGCCTTGTGCCAGCTTGGTCGACCAAGGAAATGGCATCCGCTTTAGCATTGATACTTACCAGATATGATCACCGTGAACCCATCTTCACTCAATATGCTCACGTTGGACTTGACTCAGCCTCTACATCCCCTTTATTTTTACCAACAGTCTACCTGTGTCCTACATACCACACAAACAAGCCCCAAAAGACATTATTTAGAGCGCACTGGCATACAGGCGTTTTTAATAAAACAGTGCTGTAGAGCAGAGTCGACTAAACCAAAAGGTCATCCAAATCATTGTTACCCCTCTGGCGCCCGACAATGGGCTGGGGCTGGTCTGCCAGATACCCTCCGAATGCACCACCCAGGTTTGCGTATGGATCCGCGACCGGATTACCATCGATATCGTCGTCGTCGCCGTCCCCATAAACGCCAGCATCTGCATCTTCATCCCTTAGACCATCACGCGCACTGTTATGGCCCGCAGTAGGTGAATCATCATCTCCCAGCAAGTCAATCCCTTGCGATGGCGCGTTGGGCTCTAAGTTCGGCGCACCAGGGGACGCTTCAGTGAGCTGATCACGAGCGTGTGGTTCAATAGGGCCAGGACCAGCGACAACAACGGTGGCGGTCGGAAGTTGGGGACGTGCGAGGGGAACGAGAACTGCTCTGGAGTTAGCATTAAGTGCAGGACTGTCCACCAATGCTCTTCCAGCTGCATTTCGAATAAAAGTCTACGTCATACGTCAGACAACAGTAAATGACCTATGCACGTGTGCTTACCTCTGGGTTTTTGTGATAGATGCTACCAAGTGTACCTGTGTGCAGTAGTAACTGATCAAGCGCACCGCGGTCCATTCGGTCTGAATCCGTCGTGATGGGAGGCTTCTCTGCAAGGACGATTTCACCGGCTACTGTCGGGTTCATCGCAAGCATTCTCCAGTACATGAATCCCCGATCCCGCAGGTCGGGATTGTCTATTTCTTCGGTGGCCCACTTCAAAACCTTGTGAACCAACGCCTTTGCGGTTTCCGAAGAGGACTTGTAAATGAAGAGCTTGACTACGGCAGTCAGAAGTGCAAGTTGAACCTAAAACCATTTAACCGTAGGAATATGGCGCCATTAAAACCGACCACGTACCTCAACGGTCTCCTCCAAGAATTTGTACACCAGGTCATCCAGAAGTTCGTCGGCGTTATCAATCCGGTCTGAAAATTGACCCAGTATCCACACCATAGCTGCCTTGGCCTCAGGCTCCTCCAGAGCGTCGAGGTTTTCGCATAACGTCGGGATGACGCCCTCGTATATGCCTGGGTAACGCCTAAAAATATCTTTGATCACAATAACGGCCTCTTGAACGACATAGGTGACTTTAGTGTCGATCAGAGTGAGAAGGGATTCGATACAAGTATCCGCTGCTGTCTCGACCTTGATGGCTAACCGACCTATCGACCGGACAGCCTTGCGGACAAAGTCGACATCTACCTCTGACGCATACCTGTGGTCCACGATTAAAGATTTACACCTGGGACTAGTGACACACCTACTCTTCGAGCTCTGCTAACACCTCTCTTGCATTCTCTTCGCGTGCAAGGCGGTACATAATCTCCAGTTTTGCCAATTTAACATATATCGGGTCGTTATACTTGCAAAAGAAAACTTTAACGTCGTTCTTCAGGACCGTAGGCCTCCGTTGGATAATGAGCAGAATGTTGCGAAGTGCGACATATTGAACCTCTGGACCGGAAGACAGTAGCGTGACTACAGGGACCATAGCAATCAGTCCTGGTAATCCTAGAAAGAGCTACCGGATTACCCAATGGCGGACCCATCTTCTTGCAGATATGGTCGATAAGTTTTCGATTCTCCATGTAATTCATGAGATACAGGAGAACTTTGATGGTAGTCAGAACCACAGCCGAGTTCGCGTGTTGGAGTTGCACAATCACCCTTTCTGCCATCATTTCGGCGTCAGCGTGCTGCTCCGGGACGAAACGTAGCAGGGAATCCAGTATGTATATCTGCCCCCACCTTGATCCCGGATTAGCGAGTCCCATAATACAGTATGAACAAACTTACTCTGAACTCTCACCAAGCGCGGCGATTAGTTTATTCACTATGGGCAGGTTCAGGCGGAAAATGACACCATCCTGGCGATCCCCAATCTCCGAAAGTGCCGCTACGGCGTTTGCGACAACTGTTGCATTGGTATCGAGCATCATGTCTCTGAGCATTTCAACGAACCCTGCCCGTTCTGCTTTCCTAGGGTCGGCAGCGTAAAGTTTCGCGACGCATATTGCAGCCGTCTTGCGTACATAAGGATCCCGATCCTTGATGCAATGTCGCAGTTGTTCACCAAGTGCTTCCGTCACTACGGGGATGGGTATGTACGCCATTGTCCGTATCGCGAGTGCGCGAATGAGGGGATTGCGATCGTTACAGTCCTAGAAGTGAAATGTGGGCCTGGGCTTGACAAAACCATACACAGGTATACCTGCAGAAAGCTCGGAATGACAATCTGTATCTGTTCCGGTTTGGATCGACCGTAGCTGACCAGGTACAGGTAAACCACTGCAATACGTTGATTTTTCCGCAGAATCGAACGTTGGGACTGTTGTACTTACTCTTTTTAATCTCAAGAAGAGGGGTCCCAATACATTGGACAACGTCATGAAAGAGCGGCGACACTAATAATTGAACACGTTTGAAGACGATGCTAGGCGTGCATTCAACGATTCACGTACTGTCGTTGCCCATGGTCATGTTTGCGACGACCTTCTTGAGAACAGTCCTTCGTTTCTGGAATTTCTTGTCCTTTGCTTCTGCAGCTTGAAGCTCGGCGCGGAATTCCTGGGTAAAGGCAGTTCTACGGTGATCATAGCACCCCGATTGACCTGATGTACCTCGATCTTTCCACGTTGGAAGAATTTGGCATCTTGTCCCGGCTGAGTGGCCATTCTCGTCCCAACAAACGTTCGTGAAGCGCGTCAAGATTAGACGGACGAGTATATTGTATGGTGCGACGGACGACTCCGACACTCGGCGATAGTAGTAGAATTGAAATGCCTACTCAGTGGCAGCGTGCAAGATACAAAGCCGCTTGCATAACTTTGGATGATGCTGACACTAACACACCATCCATCCGACTCCGTCCATACAACAAAATCGAGCACAGTCGCTGTACGCGGGACGACATTGATTACCACCTACCTTTCCGATGATGTTCGCTGGGGAGGTTCGTTATAACCAGGTCAACTCGTTCTGAACTTCCAGTGCCAAATTCTGATGATTTGCTAGCAACTGACGAGCTACAACACTGCTTCTAAGAGCAAGCACTCATCCGCGTTCCGGCGCTTAGACCACAAGTAGAGAGCCTGGGACTACAGGAGAACTGGGCAACCAATAGGGAACACGCGCTGTCGCACAAGCCTCCAAGCGAGTCGGACGACACTCGCCCGACGACTTGTCTCACGGTGGGTGATTATGCGAACAGATGATTTCGCCATTCTTGCGATTGTTACCACGTGTTCGATCAAAAGAATCATGGTCGAGGGGAAAAGACAGCATATCTTGCTTCGTTTCTTCTGCTCCTACGATGTTTACTACCCACACATCGGCTCGTCTCTTGCGGCAAGCAGCTCGAAATGTCCGATTCGCGAGTTCAGCTGCTAAGGACAGGTTCAAGGTCGTCGTCGTCGGTGGAGGTGGGTCCCAAAGGTTCAGATAAGCCATCCGTGGGACATACCATTTGAGACATCTAGGTTCTGGAGGTTTATCTGTGGCAAATCAAATCTACAACCGCTTTTTGGCGGCAGACAAACCTCTGAACCCTGGTGATATCGTGGTTCTCGATGAGGCCCAGTTCCACTATTACCAAGTAAGATGCGCGAGACTGGCCTTCATTGTCTAAGCTCACCATGTTACTCTTCACTTTCGACTTAGCCGGGTTGGTAAGCTTGTTTCCTTGCCTGCAGTACTCCACCTCTCATTGTTTCAAGGACCCTTGTGGGCGCAGGGCTGCGTTCCAAATGTGACTTCAGACGCCCCCTTGCTTCGCTATTCCCGTCTCATATTGCACATATCGGAGAAAGCGTGACCACGTTCTCTCCCACGACGTCGTCTGTGACAACTTCAGCAGGTCGTTCGATCACATATGAAGCGCTAGTGATCGCTGCCGGTTTGAAGATCAACTGGGGTGCTATTGAGGGCTTGTCTCAGGCGCTTATCGACCCCACCTCTGGCGTATCATCCATCTACTCGTTTGATACATGTGACAAAACTTGGGAAAACATCGATTCTTTGCAACATGGAAATGCAATATTCACGCAGCCGGCAGGTATTATTAAATGTGCTGGAGGTAACAAGATTCCCGAGGAGTGATATGTTCATTACTAAAGTAGCTCTCAGCTCCTCAGAAGATCATGTGGATGGCTTGGGATCGATATAGAAAATCTGGAAGGGGCAACGACATCAATATCAGCTTTATGACGGGAATGCCATCAATGTTCAGCGTGAAGAAATATTCGGAAGCGCTGGAGGCTCTACGGCTTGAGAGGGGAGTTGGCGGCGAATTCGGGCACAATCTCGTCGCAGTCGATGTGCCAAACCGCAAGGCGACCTTCAAAAAGGCCGATGGCACGACCGTTGTTCGTGAATATTCACTCCTACACGCGACGCCGCCTATGGGACCTTTGGATTTCATCAAAAATTCCCCGGTCGCTGACGCTGCAGGATGGGTAGAAGTCAATCCTGCGACGCTTCAACACGCAAAGCCTGAATTCAGCAACATCTTTGCTGTAGGGGATTGTTCCTCTTTACCGACCAGCAAGACAGCGGCAGCTATTACGTCACAGGTCCCTGTCCTCACGGAGAATCTGTTTTCTGTGATGGACAACGGGAGTCTTAGCAATGCAAGATATAACGGCTATACGAGCTGCCCGGTTTGCGCTGTTCGACTAGGCTGTGTGTTCGTCGTTCTGATCTCTCTTATAGCTCCTTACAGGATACGGTGAATTAATGCTGGCTGAGTTCAAGTATGGCCTCGAGCCAAAGGAGACGTTTTCCAGTTTCCTCGGTGACCAGACACAACCACGAAGGTTAGCCCCCTAATTTTGGTTCATTTCAGTGTGATGTTGACCAGCCGGGTGTCCAGACTCTTCTACCATTTGAAGAAGGTACGTACCAGCGGATCTCCGCTGAGACAGTATGACTGAGGTGTCCGCGCGTTTTTAAGGACCTATTTCCGTGGGCATACTGGAACTTGATGGTAAACCTCATGATCATTCTTGGCAATTTGACTCTAATACATTCGACGCGTCAGATCAGTGGCAAGTGGTTCGGACCGTCGGGACTATTCCGACCAAAGTTTGCATCGTGAAATGAACTTGGATTTCGGGTCTAGGCTCGCGAACTATATATTCTGTACTTTCCCCCCAAAAGCACACATTTGTCGTCGACCGGTTTACCCACCACGATGTCTCGGACGGAGCAGCAAGAGATCATCAGATCAGCCTACTTTAGTGCACAATAATCACAGTCCCGGACCGAAGTGTCACCGGACGACTTGGCGTGTGGTGCTGTGTCATGATGCAAGTTTCCTTTTAAAAATGACGCTCATTGTTCTGGTAGTAAGCTGCAAGCACACATTTGAAGGCAGTTGATTACGTAAGCAGATTCGTTCACGTGGTTGTGGTGTGACAAGTGCGACGTCACACGTGCCCGCTCTTGAAGCTTCCTTGACGTTGGCCACGATGTCGAGGTCTTTGACCGCAACGCAAATCATCGCCCAGGGAGACTATCTCAACAATGACTTCGATCCAAACACCTTGACTGTTTCTCAGCTATTAGGAGTCCTCACCCACCACCAGATCCGTTACACTACTCCCTACACCAAAGCGAAACTCGTGCAGACGTTCCTCGACGACATTAAACCCAAGGTCGCAAAGCTTCGGAAGGAGAGGCTGAAGAGGGAGAATAGTCTTGCCAGTGATGATGGCATTACAGATGGCCTGACTGGCAGACCACTCAATGCAGATACGAAGGTGGCCAATTTCTGCCCCTGATGGTTTTGGCTCAACGTGCTTCAGGTAGCCAGGCGGTCCTCACGACGACTCTCCCGTGCCCCAGAAGACGACGAACTCTCGCAAAGACCAGAACCGGTACGCTTGATGGAGGATCCCATGTCATCTTTTCGTGCTGAACTGACGCTCGTCGTAGCCCAAGCGCCGTCGTTCATCCGCTCAACCAGACTTGGGGGCTAGGATCCCAAGCACGAAAGTTCGTGTCAATGTGCCTACCCTTGTGGAAGAAAGCGAACCAGAAGAATTGCCAGTTCGGAAACCCACGAGAAGGAAAGAGGTGAGGGCTATTCGGGTTTAATCCTCATTGATCGACACTGACGCACGAGTTTCAGGATCACCCTCGAACACATCGAATATCGGTACGTCCTATGGCTTTACTATGGTGTAACTCACGGAGTCGACCTCGCTGTCCGTAGTTGGCAGACGATAGTGGATGGGAAGACAAGAACATTTTCCAGTCTGGTGCTGAATCTTCGTCGCCGACTCGACCATCTCCCGGTCGTAGGACGGCTCGCAAGAGTACTGCCCACAAGAAGTCTCGCCATTCTATGTCAGCACCTCCGCAGCTCTCGCCTCCATCATCTCCGATCAGAGCACCGTTGTTCCCCAGGTCACCCCAGTTCTCACCGCCCCAGTCCAAATTTGAGCCACAGCTTCCATTGGACATCCCACGCCAGCCACCCGTATGGTCGCCCCCCGGAAAGAGAACAACGTTCATCCCTCTGAGTCATCACTCGAGCCCGCCTTTGGCACCAGAACAGTTGCCGCAATTTCGCGATTCAGACGTGGATTCAGGAGTCGCGGATCACGATTCCGACACTGCAGCGCCGCCAGTGAACATTCCAGAGGGCGGGATTGAAGATGCCGAGCTTAACGAGCAGGTGACATTGGCCTGTCAGGGTGCCACCGCTGACCATCACGAACCTCGCGCCAAATCAAGGCCTTATCTACTGACATTCCTGTATGCAATTTGCTTCCTTGTTTTCTCAAGCATTGTCATCAGGTACAAGAGGGAATCTGCGCCCATTGGGTTTTGCGACGCGGGGTCGAATAGCAGTCGAGCCTTGCAGGAGTTCCAGGCTCATATTTCTGCAATAGAACCATGCATTCGAGCGAATCGGAGCATTCTGGACATTCCATCAGAGGTCTTTGATGCAATCACTGCCAAAGACGGAACATCGTGCCCACTACTTTCGTTGATCCCCTTACCACACCCATCAGCATGCACACCTTGTCCAGAATATGCATCATGCAGCCAGCACACGGTGACGTGCAATAGCGGGTATCTACTACGTCCGCACCCCATTCTTGCGTTGTTGTCACCTTTCGGGGCCGCACCGTCACCCCCCGTGGAACTAGTCTGGAGCTTCATTTCAGAGGTGGCCGATGGGTTACCCGGATTGGGCCCTGTGGCATTCTCGCCTCATTGTGTTGAAGATCCGAAACGAAAGAGGAATATTGGCGCCCTAGGGAAGGCGATCGAAGCCCTTCTTGGCCAGGAACGTGGGAGAAGAGTCTGTGCTGGCGCTGAGGAAGGCCAGCTGACGGTATCCGATAGTGAAGGAGGTGAAGCTAAAAAATGGGGTTTGGAAGTGGAAGTTTTGCGAGAGACGATGAAAAAGAAAACAGCGGTGTGTCGAGTTGTCACACTCCGACGTGCGGTAAATGATATTTTTGGTTCGGCAGCCGCATCTTCTCGAAACTTTCGACGATACCTTTAACGAGGCAATACAGCAACTTGTGGAGTGGGGTAGCGTTGTATTTGGGGAGGACATGTCGTGAGTCCGCGATCGCAAATTGACTGATCCCGATGTCACATCGCTAATTATGCTTCAGAGGACATCGTTATCTGGCGCACAAGACTGCCAATTTAACCCTGAATTGCAAGCTCACTGTGAAATTCCGAGAGGTGTGGTTACGATGGCGAGCGACTGTTTTCGGTAAGAATGCCACATGGTGCTCGTTGCTCAGTGCTGACCCTGCCATTCATTCAGTATTGTTTGCCAGTTCATGTATGCTGTATTCGCTCAGACGGTCCCGCGCCCAACGCCAAATAGAGCAGAAACGTGTCGCGGAACTAGTTCAAATTGCTCTCGATACGTTGCGTAACCAGGAGCTTGCACACCATACGGACCCGGTGACGGCACCTCACCCGTATTTGTCCTCTCTTCAGCTACGTGATCTCATTCTGCAAGAGCAGCATTCAATATCCGTCAGAAAAAGGCTATGGGACCAGGTGGAACGCGTTGTAGAGGGTAACGCAAACGTCAGGGTCAACCTAGAAGAAGTACAAGGGGGTGATGAACACCGCGTGTGGAGGTGGGTAGGCACCGCGGGAAGGGGGCCAGAGTATCGGAAGAGGGTTCAAATTGAGACAGAAAAGGGTGAAGGCCAAGTCGCCTGACCTAGTTTCCTAGTGCAAGGACGGCATCCATTTACAGACTGACAAAAACCCCTTGACCCATTCTAGTTGCGATGGCTTTGTCATTTTGTCGTGCTTGGAAATATTCATGATTGTTGTTTCATAAGTATAGTGAACTTCTACCGGTCATGAAAGTGGAATCATAATATACGCCGTAAGGATGCTTCCAACTCGGAACCTTGTTGGATGGTCCGGATCCCGGCTTGGAACAATTGCCAAAGGCACTGCCCTCCGCCAATGGGATACCGCACGTCTCTCAGGAACAATTTGCAGCCACTAATCAATCACAAGAATATCTTTTCAAACCGCAGCACTACGCCGGCCACATCACAATAGACTGCGAGGGTGAACCCCAGTTAGAGCTCGACGGACAATCGGCGTGGTCCAGAACATGGCGCATATGGCAACTACGTCGCCGAGCACCCTCATTAGATCCAGTCTAGACATCTGGATCTTGTCGTTTGGTTGCTACCCCGAATATGACTAGGAATAGGGCAAGCTCATTCCCATCGGAACCGCCACCTGGATCTTCTCGATGAGCGCCCTTTTCATGAATTGCTCTTCTGCGAGCACGCGGGTCGTCTGAGCGACGGAAGGGGATATGAGATACATGTGACCAACGAAAAGAATAGCCCTGACCCTTAAAAAACGTTCTAGATCGATGCGCCCAGTGTTCAAGGCCCTATGCAAGTGGTAGATAGTATCTTCGATGGCATTGTCTTCTGCGACCAAATTGATCAACCTGAACACGCACGTTTGTCAGTGGTGACCAGGCGAGCACAGATTGCAGGGACAGATACTTGCTGGTTGTGAACTATGCTCGTGGAACAGACTAATTCATCTACCTCGGGGACGCCCTTCCGGCGCAACTCGGCCAGGTTCCGATCTGCTTGTTCAATAGTGCTCCGCATCCTTGCTGCGACGTTACGGCAAACGTCTCTCACAGCTTCTAGTCGCGCCATCTCATCACGGATGGCGGGTTCTCCGGCAAGAAGATCCGTTTGCTGAGCACGCAGCCGATCTGCTTCCAAGAGGACGAGCTGGGCCAAGGAAGAGAACTCTGATCGTAATTTGTCATTCACTTGGGCATGCAGCTGGAGCAGTTCTGGATTCGGAGGGCGTGGCGGTGCTGGGGCTGGAGGAGGCTGTGGTGCAGGGGATTCATCATCGAGCAAGTTCGGAGGGGGGGTATTTTGGATAACCGACGGAGAGGGGACCTGCGGTGGAGGGTGGTGGATGGGCTGAGTCAAAGCCGAGGATGGAACCGTCGGAGTTTGTGGGATTGGGAAGGGCGCGGTTGGAAGGGCCTCCGGGGGCATTGGTGTGCGGTAATTAGCACTGGTGGGAGGTGATGGTTCTCTAGGCTGTTCGATGGGTGATCGCAAGCCCTGGGGAATCGCTTGGTGATATTGGGGGGGTCGGACATCGGCACGTGGTTGCTGGGGCAGAGGCGGGGGGGGCCGATTGTACAAGTCAGGCTAGATATGAAAACATGATTGAGGGCATCGAACGATATAGAAAGATGCATACTTGTGGGTAGGCAAGGGGGGAGGCAGCGATAGGGCGTGGGGGCATCTGAGATGAGATGGGTTTCGGTGGCAATGCCGGGCGATCATCGTGGCGAGATTGCGGACGCGACAAGGGTGGGTGAGACAGAGACGCTGAAGGGGAGGGGAGGGGCTGCGGGGCTGGATGGGGACTGGAAGACTTGGGTTTTGCATAAAGAGGGGGTGCCCGGGAGAAGTGGTCTTGCATTGCCTGGAGCAAATCGGCGAGATTGCAGGGCTTGAACGAGGTGAGTGTGCTGGAAGGGCTGTAGGGGAGGGGACGGACCTCGGGCTTTTGGATCCAGTCGTGGATGTATTTGATTGCGCATCGGCCGCTGGGATCGACGAATCTGCTGGGGCGGACGAGGAGGTCGGGAGTGGGGACGACATAGGCGATCGGCGGGTGGCGCGGGTAGTCCTTTGTGAGCCAGACTGCGATGGGGATGTTGTAGGACGAGCCCCTGAAGGCGATTGGAAGGAGACCGTGGAGACAGAGGAGCAGCTGGGCGCGGCCATCGTCGTAGGCTGCGGTGGGATCACCAATCGGTTGGATGCGAAAAGAGAGGACTGACTGTACACGTCCGACCTGGGTCGCAGCGAGGGGAACCGGGCGAGCGCCGCCCCGACGTCCGCACAGACCCGGTCCCGCTCGCCGTACGACGCCGCCTGTTCCCGCAGCCAGCGCTCCATGCCGCCCCACCCCGACACGCCCGCTCATGCCCTGCAATTCAGTCGGCGACAGAACCATTCACACTCCGACACACCGGGCCGGGTGTGTCGGGACCCCTGGCGCCTAGATCGCCCCGATTTGTCCCACCCTCCCACTCCGATCGTGTGGCGTGCACTTTCCATTTCCGCGTGGGCTGAACTCTGTTTGTGACGGGATGTGACGTGATCATTGGGAAGGTACGAAGTTCCCACGAACAACCCGATCGGTATCTCGCCTGCCACGGCATTTTCAATTAGACGTATCCGAACCAGCGGGTCCCTGATACCATTCCGGATCTTTAGCCTTCGCCTCTTCTTCTTCCTATGTCTCACATATATAGCCCTCTCCTCCCCCTCTCCTTTCCTCGTCCCCTCCCTCACAATGCGAGCCTCCAGATTCTCTGCCCCCTACGACACCGACCCGTCCCCAAAGTCCCTCACTCCACAGCGCAAGCACCGGAAACTCCTCAAGGATGGCTCCAGCGAAGTCTGGCCAGAGGACATCGAGCGCATATTCGTCCAAGGCCCGTCGTCCCCCGCTGCCCCCCTCGCGTCCTAACCCTTGTTCTCCAGGCCTCCGCGAGTACTGGGAGTCTCCCTGGGCGACCTACTCCCGTGGCCGCAGCCGCTGGAGGAACCAGTTCCTCGTCGATTATCTCCACAAGTGCGGCATCGATCGTTCAAAGAAACAGGTCGCGAGCCACATCCAGGTCTTGCGAAACATGTGGAAGGGCGAACCAGGTATCTCGACTCGTCCCTCTGCCCTCTCCTCTCTCACCTTGCTCTCCAGAATACCATCTCGTCGCAGGTGGCGAGGAGCTCTTCCTCGAAACCACCCTCCTCCCCTCCGTAAAGGCAGAGGAATCCCCTGACGCCCATCTACTCACCCCTGCCGGCCTCTTCGACGATCACTCCCCGGCATCCGATCGCTCTGCAGGCTCGGCTACCTCCCCTTGCCCGCCCCGGTCTCTCTGCTCCGGATCCAGCCCCACCGCCGCGTCCACCACGGAGCTCACACTGCCCCATCTACTCGGCATCCGACCGCCCCGAACTGACGACGACTGTCGCCGTGTTCGGTCCTTGTCTGCCTCCGACTGCCATCGCACGGATCCTCGCCGACTCTCCCCTCTTGCATCCTACTGGACGAGCGACCTCGCTCGGCCCTCGGCAACTCAATCCTCTCCGACTGGCCCCTACACAGCCATCGATCAAACGTTCGATTTCCCTTCACAGTACTCTCCCGAGCCCTCACACCAGCCCAGCCTATCCGATTCCCCACTCTTATTCACCGACTCTTCCTTGTTCGCCGCTGACCCCACCCCCTGTCCCATCGGATTGACCAGGCTTTCGCTTTGGGCAGAGGGCATGCCCACCCTCTCACTTCCTGTGGACGCTCTTATATCATCATCACAGCCGTTCGTCCAGCCGTTCCAAGCAGTACTGAGAATCAAGCTACATCTCCCACCCATTGACGTACCATCCTTTCCGGCGCTACACGGCTTCCAAGGGTCTGTCACATGCACCATACGGCCTTGTGCCACTGTTAGGTGTTCCACTACCATTTTCGTACGCGGCCAGTGCACCTCTCGAGAGAGTAACGTTTGTACCCTGATGACTGCGGAGTCGTCCGGAAACGATCAGTTGGGCAGCGTTACACTGCTTCTCCCTGACTCACCGTTGAGTCGCAGTCGATGGCTTGACTCCAGTGAGTGTTCTCCGCCTAACCGTCTCCACACCCTCCTCATGTTCACCACGTGCCCATCATAGCCTCGCCAACTTGTATCGTGCAAAAAATTATCGCAAACGATCAGGTCCTTGCGGTCATTTTTTACGATCTGGATCGAGGGCAGTGTGAATCCGCGCCAGCAGTAAAACTCATCGGGATCCAAAAGTACCACGCTCGCTCGGAAAGGACACCAAGCCCACAGTCCGCTTATCACACCGACTCCCTTTTGCCCACCTATACCCATATGCCGGGGCAATGCATACCCCGCTCTAGCCTCCCTACCCACACGTCTCTATCCTATGCTTTGTCAGCTATCAACGCGGATACCTCCCTCTCAGGCACGTCGTCCTACTCGGCGGCGTTCATGATGCCTTCTTTGCTTTCATGACACTCATGACCGTCCTCATTACTCGGACATTCACCCCATTGAACGCTTGCATCATTTTTTTCACTCTGGATATTGTCTTACTTGAACCGTTGTTTCTCCACATTTGGGTCCATTTGGTACACCACTTCATCTTCGTCTTTTGTTTTTGTATCCTTTGTTCTACCATGAAGTACTGTAAATATTTTATAACGTCACTGTGGACCCATAGTACGTCTAATCATCGTTACGTCCTGGTATAACTAGAGAGCCTACGGGCCGAATCTCGTATTCGAGAATCATAGTGGCGTTGTTGTAATTGCAACAATTCGAAAAACGATGTTCCGAACGGATGGCTAAGTTGGGGATCGTCTACTTCTGGCAGATACACACCATCCACATGACGATCGTCGGTGGATAGCAACGCTTCGAGTTTGGGTTCCTTCATCACCAAGCTCTCAACGAAATCCAGGGCGCGGAGCGCCACAGCAGGGGTCCAGGTCAATGAAGCAATCAAAAGGCGCTTGGCAAACGCCGCAGACCGCCAGGGCAAAGCGCTGCCCGCAGTTCGCGGAGAGAATACGATTGTCAACGCCCGAAACAACATGTCCGCAATAGTCGGCTGCTGGGCTGTTGTTCGAGTCCCCGAGGTAGACGACGCGTCGTCCATCTGTAGCAGCTCGCTGGTCGCAAGTATGATGGAGTAGAGGTGATCGACAAAATCACTGAGGTCGATATTCAAGGCTTCGCCTGTGTTCCAAATTTCGAGACATGTCAACGTGTCTCACAGAAAGTGCAAAGTGAAACTGACCTTGTCCGGACAAAAGCTCGAATGCTGTCACGATACACAACAAGCGATGCTGTATATCTTTGTTCGGCTCCACACTACGTGATTCCCTGGCGTCTGAGTCGATCTCATCAGACTCTTGCATAATAAGGCGCTTGAGAACCTGCATTAGATCCCTGAAGAAGTCGATGTTGACGAGATGTGCGTATTTGGATATACCCCTCAGGGCTGCCGGCAACAGAGGTGTCGGATGTGGGTTCTTGAGTATTCGGAAGTACAATACAAAGAGAAGCTTCAGGGTTTCCGTGTGCTTTGCCACACTAGTCAGGTAATCAAAGAAGACTGTCTCTTCCATCACTCACCATCCTAGCCCGCTCTTCTTTGTCCACTTCCGCTTCTGCCTCACGTACCTCGCGTTCAATTCCCTTCTTTTCCTTGAGAGCTTTCTTGATCTTCTTGCTCAAGTACGGTTGGTCTGTCGATTTACCTTTGGTCCTGCGAATCCCCGTTTTGCCCTTGGTTTTGGTCTTCTCTTCTTTGTCGGCCCTGGAGTCCGAAGCTCGCACGCCAAGCTCGCTCTTGAGGCGCAGGTGCAAGAGACATGTGAGGACGTCTGGGTGTACATTGAAATGCCTTTCTTTGATCATCCGGTTCAACAATTGTACGGCTTCAAGAGAAGATACGCCAGTAAGATCGTTTCGGAAGATGCCGAGGAGGGTATTCAAACACAGATCTGATGACTGACACTTCGAGTCAATCTAGGCCCTCGAGATGAATGCGTGTTCAGGAGAAACTTACCTCATCCCATGTTTTCTTGCTCAACCGGGCCACAATGCATGCCATAAGGTTTACCCGAAAGTTGAAATGTGTGACATCTGATGCAAGGCTGCACATGCATTTGAGGGCGACATCGGCCAGGTCGCTCTTGGCTGTATGGATGTTCAAAGTAGAGACACGAGGCGGCGCAAAGCAATGCCTACCTTTGAGTTCGGCTTCGAGACCGCGGAGATAGGATTGATACACGAGTACAAGGCCTTGCTCCCATTCACGTGTGCGGGAAACCATCTGGCTGACTTTTTCTGCCTTTTCTTTGTCCGTTAGAGCTCGTATCCGATATCCAGGTATGATGTCTTTGAACACCGCGAGCTGCGAAAGGATGGCTAGCTTGCGTATTGCAACATCATTTACGACTGGCTCCAAACGCGATGGGGTCGTGATTGTCTCGAGGGAAAAGGTGTGCAAACGACGAAGTAAGCCTAGCTGAGATATTGGATGAGACGACAAAACAGAAACATCGATTGGGGAAAACGGACACTGTTTTCTGGGTCGGCAATTATTTCTTGACAAATGCTCGCTATTTGGTCTTTTGCGCCCTGAATTCTAGCCTTGCGTGAGCTGTTCCCAATCACGTCTGCGACAGCGAGTCGGCCGAAACGAGCACCGGTCGCTACGTTCTCCACTGTTGAAGGCACTGCTGGCGGCGATTGAGATCTGACAGAGCCATCCGTATCTTCATCGTCATCAATTTGAGCTGGCGCTACGGTCACCTTTTTCGAAGCCTGTATCCGACCATCAGACAGCTTGATTGGAAGACCAGGTATATTTCGACGCGTCTCTGATTCCGGAACTTTGTGCAGTCGTGGGACACGCTCATATGGCATCTCGGTATCGGAGTCCAGCTCAGCTTCGGAGTCTACTTGGTCGGAAAGGGCATCGTCCGATTGTGTCTCTATATCAGAATCCTCGATGTCGGAGACCTCGTCATGGGAATCAACGGAAGGCAGATCGTCGACTCTGGGCTTGCGGACGGTTTTATGGAGTTGGTGGAGGCGTTCTGTCTCCTTTTTACTCCTGAATAAACCGTTATTAGTGCCGGACTTTGTTTAGAGTGTGGTTCAGGGGGCAAAATACCTTGCTATGCCCTGATGATCCAGTGCGGCGAGGAAGTTGACGGAGTCGCCAAACTCGTCCAACAAGGCCTCGTCGTCCTCGGAAAGATCGTCTTCGTAGACATCACGGTCGGTAGTGGGGATCGCGATGTACTCTCGCTCGAAAGCTTTCTCCTTTGTTTTTGGCTTACTCCGGTCGGACGACTGGCGTGGTGGTACCTTTTGCTTTTTCGCTGGACGCTGGTGATAGAAGTGAGTGGCGGTCTCTGGATGAGCACGAAGCCGTAGTCACCGCTCGGGCTGCTGGTGCAGCTCTTTTCTTTGATTTGGGACCCATCTCGGGTCCTTCAAGTTTTTGGCAGGCTCGCCAGCAATGGGTGACGTGAAAGAGGAAGGTGTTTCCCATGTGCACCCCTGTGTTGGCTCGCTCGCTCACCGTCGACCACAATGGACTACAGGCCGGGGACTCCTCCCCCCGTCCATCATGTTCTTCGTCCACATCACATCGATCTCATCGCCATATTTCTTCTGGTCTTCAAAGAGTTCCATAACAGTCTCCCACCCAACTTCCTGTTGTTCATATATCGCTTCTTGCTCTTCCAAGTTTCCGAGGTGTGCATGTTCCACGCTCGCTCGCTCACCATCTTACTCCATCAGGTCGTGCAACCGAGAACCCACCAGCAGATCCTATCGGTACTACGATCTGCACCGGACACCGAGTCTCCCAATGTCCGGAACCTTCTGATGGCTCTCGACGCAGTGGTAAGGCTGAGCTATCGCGTGTCCTCCAGTCATCTGATCAAAAGTCCCCAAGCCAAGCCAACTCACAAGCGCAGATCAGTTGACCAACTTTTTTCACAGTTCGTCGCGTCACAGACCAAGCCTACCAATGACCTAGTTATCTTCTAGGTACTCCTGCCATATTCGTGGAAAAGGCTGAAGACGAGGTACATACATGACTTGACTCTTCTTCGACTGTACCACTGAGAATCGCTCGGTATTAGCCTAATGTCCTCGTACGCACGTCAAGTTCTCTTCGCGGCGTCCACTAATTCAAATGGATCAACCAGGCGCGCCGCTCGATCTTTGGCTACTTTTGTCGTCGCTGTTTTGTCAGCTTCATTAAACTTTCGTTTTATGGGGTCATGCAATTACAAAGAGACTACCAAGCTTGGTGTGCGGGAGACGATCAAGCTGGTTACAGTCCTGTGGAAAAAGATCCTCTCACAGGAGACATCTGGATTTTTAAAACTAATGCCGATTTAAAATCGTCGGCTCGCTCAGAACCATGGGAACTGTAGGATTTCGTACCAGACGGCCCCCTTCAGCGATATATTAACTTCTTCCCAGCTGGGAGAAAGGTCGCGCGACAGGCGACGATGTCTTAGGGCCCGAAAATCTACGAAGGTACTTCGAACAACGTTTCCATGATCATAATGATTCGTACGTAGCGCTTTCTTCTCGTGTCATCTAACAGCTGTGATCTGTTCGTAGAGGAATACGACAACATGCACTCTTCAACCTCGTGCGTATGCATTATGTGCGCAAGGAATATCCCGCGGCCCACGAGGTCCGCAATTATCTCGACGACTCCCTCCCTGACTGAATACGCGCTCCTCAGCTTTTGCAAGAGGCGATCGCAGTTGCAAGGACTAGTGGGGATCGTGTCACGTTGCAGCACTGCATCAGGCTAGTTTGGTTGATTCCGTCTCTGGCAGGTTCTGATCACTTATGAGATCTGAAAGCAGCATGTTGCATCGCTTGCCTCCAGATTTATCCGCTAATGAAATGCCTCTACTGAATGAAATCCAGCCGGACTTGCATCCCTCCGAGGTCCTTTTTGATGTTGCCAAGCTCCTACAGCCGCAGAGTGTACGATTTCTGCGCCACTAAATCAACGTGTTGACTGATCAATTGATCGCTGTCGGTCGTAGGGCCAGCCTTTGACGCTCTGTTTTGAGAAACTCGCGCAAGCTATCGGACTATACGATCACTGGGTTGACCTCAAGAAAGCGGCGTCTTGCGAACGAGAGTTGCTCGGACAACATGCCATGCAGGCTATCCTATGGAGTACATTGGGTATGTCTTGTTGAACAGCCACTATTTCACCAGCTCTGCTAGACGAATCTCTAGGATGCTATGATCTTGCGGCAGTGGAAGAATCATTTGTCCTGGCATTCGCCAGCACCGGGGACAGCGACCCTAATCATCTCAATGTCGCGCTTAATCGGGCTTACAGGGTCAGTTGGTTTCATGGGATAACGTGACATATTTCATGTGTTCTCGAACAGCTAGCCAGGGCTGGGTCGTATCAAATTGCTTTGGCGTTACTCCTTCATGCGGAGACATGGCGAGGTATTTCACTCGATCAATATCAAGAGTGGGCGATCATGATCTGGCATATATTGGCTTTGAGGAGCAGTCGGAGGTGAGTGGGTCCTTGATTTCGAATCACACGAGATTACCTCGTCAACTTATTTCATATATATGTTCACAGGAGTGAGCGCAGGTTCTTCCGTGACTTTTTATTGCCCCGCCAGCCAACGTCTTCGACATTTATTTCAAAAGAGTATTTCTTTGATGGCGACAGCGTAACTCAACTTCCTCCTATCAGTAGTGAATTGCACCAGGTGATGCATGCCCGTGTACGCGAGAACCCTTTGGGTGCGAAAGTGTCGCTCATTTTCATTTTATTGACAGCGACGGGGACAAGCCGTCACAGCGATCCAACCGCTACTCCAATCGCTGTGGCATGCTGAATTTCAGGGTAGATTTCCCTTGTACAGAGTTGGTACCATCCTTCTCGCGGACATTGGCCTCGAGTTTGGGATGACGAAGCATTGCCAACGCCTGCTGGAGGGGATATTACCTCAAGTAAGATGCAGGGCATCCTTTAATTACAGCCCAGACGAACCTGACCATGCGACAGGTTCTGACTGGTCACGAGTTGGAACACCGTGCATTTGCTTGCCACACGTTGGCAAGATGTGTCATCGCCTCTTCAGATTCGAAAGGTACGCATAGATATTTGACTCCAATGACAGCTTCAGTGGACCGTATGTTGGCACGTAGAAGTAGGACTTCGGGAGGCTCTACCCCACCTCATCATGGCAGAAGCTGATTACACGACACTCTCGATGTTTGAAGCAGCATCGGATGTTCAATGGTTGCTGATGGTGGTATTCCATAACCTTGAGATGAAAGTGGACGAAGAGGCTGTCCTTGAACGGTATTCCAACTCTGTCTCGACGATGCGGAGCTCAGAGGAGTGCACTCTGGATGGGGAGGCACAGCAGGTTTGGGATCTTGTAACGGACGTCGGTCTGTCTCTCGCTACGCGGTAGTGCGAGTGGGTCACGTGCTGTTTCTTTCGATTACGTAACTACGCGTTTAGGGTTATCGACACGTCAAAGTGGAAGTCGTGAGGAGTGTTGAACTTTTCTTTCAAACGCTGCTCGGGTATGGACGGGCCCCCTCCTCAGGAAGAAGACTTTTCGTCACTGCCAATCTCTGAACGGCTCGCCCACAAAAACTGGAAAGCCCGTGTAAATGGCTATGAATCTCTCGTCAAGATCTTCCAAACAACTGCGTCTGATTCGGACCCAGCGTTCAAGCCATACGTATCCAACCCCGATCTCCTCAAGAAGATAGCGACCGATTCTAACGCAGTGGCACAAGAGAAAGGCGTAGAATGTCTTGTAGCATTGGTCAAGTTCGCAGGCGAGACTGCTGCCAAAACCAGAGACGCGGTGGTTCCAGCCTTGGTTGACAAGTGTCTTGGTTCTGCCAGGGCAGGGACAAAGAATCAAGCGATAGAACTTATTTTGCAATATGTCGAGGTAGAGAACTCTGGTGCAGGGGTGGTGGTGCGTGTGATCGACTCTCGGTCAGTCATGTTTGGAATAATCATTCTGACATGTTCACCTCCTGGCAGGCGGATATCGTTCCTGGTCTCGCGGCAAAGCAGCCAAAGACAGTTGCAGCCACTGTTTTCGCGTTCAAGGAGGTTCTTCGGTAAGTAGTTGACAGATGCCATTTCGCCATGCGTCAATTACTCATCTATCTACAGAGTGTTTGGGGCGCAGGTGACGCCACCTGCCCCGGTCCTAAAGGCATTACCCAAGATTTTTGCTCATGCTGATAAGAATGTCCGCGCTGAAGGCACACAACTCACCCACATATTATATCAGTACATTGGACGAGCAATCGATCCATGGCTAGCCGAGCTCAAGCCGGTGCAGGTAAAAGAGCTGCAAGAGACATTCGAAAGCATGGAGAAAGAGGGCAAAGGAAAAGGGACGCTCAAGGCCGAACGATTGACAAGGGAACATCAACGGGAAGCTGAAGCCGCTCCAGACGCTGGCGTAGATGGGGATGCTGCGGATGCTGGGGCAGCGGGGGGTAAGCAATCACAGCATGGTTTTGGCTAGTTACTCATCTTGTTTCAGAAGAACTAGATCTTCCTGATCCACGCAGCCTCGCAGAACCTATCGACATCGTGGACAAGTTTCCATCGAATTTGCAAGCCAATCTCACGTCCTCAAAATGGAAAGAGCGTAAAGAAGTACTGGATGACTTGCTCACGCTCGTCAATGCCACTCCCCGGATTAAGGATGCACCAGAACTGGCGGAACTCGCAAAGTCTTTGGCCACTTGTATACATAAAGATTCGAACATTAACTGTGTCATGGCAGCTGCCAACGTCATGGAGGGACTTGCGAAGGGAATTACGACTCCGTTCGGAAGACTTAGGGAGGCGGTGGTCCCTCTCATGTTGGAGCGCTTGAAGGAGAGAAAAGCCAATGTCACAGATGCTATAGGAGCTGCTCTAGATGCAATTTTCACGACTGTGAGCATTCTAAGCGTTTTCTAGTTGATCTCTCTCCGTAATTGTGAATCTGCAGACATCTCTGCCCGACATAATACCTGACTTGCTCCCAGCGCTAGGAAACAAAAATCCCCAAGTCAAGGAAGGGACTTTGAAGTTTCTTGCACGTTGTCTTGCAAGTTCGACAAGTCCAGTGCTGCCGGGGCAGATCAAATCACTCACAGATCCTCTCGCCGTCCTCCTCGAAGATAGTTTTGAAGGTGCTCGCAATGAGGCTGCTGTATGTTTAGGGACCTTGATGAGGATGGTTGGGGAACGACCGCTCAATGCTCTCGTGGATGGTTTGGCGGATGTGCGGAAGGCGAAGGTCAAGGAGGCCTACGACAAGGCTACTGTAAAGTGCAAGGCTGGATCTGGAGGACCACCGAAGCCACCACCAGTTGCAAAAGAGCCACCGAAGAAAAAGGGTCCTGTGAAGGCACCTACTGAGGCAACCCCTGATCCACCGGTGTCACCATCACCCGCCGAGGACGAGCCCCCAAAGAAACCAGGGAAGCCACCTGGAAGACTTCTGGTTCGTCTTTTCGGTGCCGCGAATACCCGACGCTCACGTAGTCCCGTATTTCAGGGAAAGAAAGGGGCGCAAGCTGATGGCGATGCCAACGGGACCCCCAAGACTAGCGCTGCCGCACCTGCGGTGAAGAAAGTGGTCCCTGCTGCCGCTGCCAAAGGCGGAAAGCCTCCTCCACCGGCCCCACCAAGTTCTCTCGATACATTCAAATACAAGCACACCCCGGAGGATGCCGAAGCACTTGCTGCTAGCCTCATACCCGGATCTGTCATGGAGGGACTAGGAGACTCAAATTGGAAAGCAAGGCTTGCCGCATGTGATGAGATGACCACTTGGCTTGAGGGGGTAGTGCAAGACGTAGATGCAGAGGTTGTTGTGAGGGCAATCGCGAAGAAGGGATGGACTGAAAAGAACTTTCAAGTATATCCCGCTTCCACACCTAAGGTTGATAATCCGCTGAACAATTGCTTCATTCAGGTTTCAGCCAAGTTATACGGTATCTTGAGCATCATTGCCGAACGCTGTCCGTCCTTTGGGAAGTCATGCGTGGCGTTGTCAACTGGACATTTGAGTGAAAAACTTGGTGACTCAAAGTTAAAGAAGCCCGCAGGAGACGCACTCTTGGTCTTTGCCGAGTCAACTTCCTTGCAGTTTGTGCTTAATCAGGGTACGACATGCTATCCGTCCAATGCGGTCACCGAACACTTAGACAGGTCGATCTAGCATATGAACCATTAGGCAAACAGAAAGCTCCCAAAGTTCTCGCCGATGCGTTGACTTGGGTGGATACAGCGGTCCTCGAGTTTGGAATTACTGGACTCTCACTTCGTAACCTAATCGAATTCCTCAAAACTGCCTTGAAGAACTCCAATGCTGCTGTGCGCACCAACGCAACTAAGACCCTTGTCACGGTGAAACTTTTTGCAGGAGCAGGTACGTCTTCACTCTCGTCTCCTCCAGGTAATCAGACTTCACGTTGGATTATACATAGGAATCAAAGATTTTTTGGAGGACATCAATCCACAGCTTCTAGGGACGATCCAAAGCGAGTTTGATAAGGTTGAAGGCACTCCTGCTCCACAGCCAAGCCGGACATCTGCCGATGCTGCTTCGATGGGTCCGACATCCACCGCAGGAGGCAAAACCGCCGCAGATCCATTGGAGGACCTTTTCCCCAGAGTTGAGATTGACGGTTTACTCAAGGGCACTACCATTCTCGCTGACGCAAAGAACGATGCGTGGAAGACCAAGAAAGAGGCTCTGGAGACATTCCAGGCGATCCTAGACCAAGGTGCTAATAAGCGACTGAAACCAACGATGGGCGAAATAGCGCAAGTGTTGAAGGCCCGAGTAGCTGACACTAACAAGGCAGTCCAATCTCTCGCTCTCGATATCGTCGCACGCATTGCCACGGGCATGGGAAAGCCTTTCGACAAGTACACGAAATTGTTCATTGTCCCAGTGGCGACTGTACTTTCAGACCAGAAAGCGCCCATCAGAGCAGCTGCCATCCAAACTTTGACAGCGATAGCAAACGCCTGTGAGGGCATGGATTCCATGGTCCACTTCCTTGGTACTGCGCTTGAAGCGACAAATCCTACCCAGCGGGCATCACTCTTGGGATGGATTTCTGATTATCTGAAGGAGAATCCTCCTCCGTCTTCGCTCGACCTAAGTAATTGGGCTGGCACAGTGGTTTCTTGCTTGGACGATCGCAACGCGGATGTCAGGAAAGGTGCTCAAGCACTCCTTCCATCCTTGATCACGTGCGTTGGTTTCGACAAGGTCATGGCACACACGAGTGCCCTCAAGCCAGCATCTCGTAAAACTGCCGTCCCGCTCATTCAAGCTGCCAAAGAGTTGGCTACACCTCCCCCAGCGTCTGCACCGCCAGCCAAACCAGTTCCAAAGGCTTCAATCACCACTGCCGCGCCTCAACCTTCCCCAACCCCTCCACCCTCCCCTCCACCTGCAGCTCCCGTATCGTCTGGGGTTTCAAGCAAACCCAGCGGTGTCAGGAGGAAGCTGCCACAAGGTACCGCTAGACCTGAATCAAGAGAGGAGCCCGTAGAGGAATCTTCAAATGCGACTAAAGTGCAGGGGAAGGCTGGACTAAAACGACCAGGTGTTGCTGCTCCAACCGCAAAAGCGACTACTCCAACCGCATTAGCTTCTCTTCCTTTCTCCAGCATGAACATGGAAGCGAAACGCGCCAGGTTGGCGAAGGATCTTCAGAGATGGATCAATGAGGCTGGACCGACGCGCAAGGATCTTGCAGACCTGTTGCAACATCAAATGGAACCTCACGTATCCAAAGAATTGGTTGGCCAGCTCTTCAGCCACGACCACAACGCGGTCAACGATCACGTTTCTGGGCTCTCTACCATGCAAGAGTTTTTCTTGGCTGCCGCGTCAGGAGAAGATAAATACGGAGTTCCTGCCGACGACATGCGTGCAGTTGGCCTGGCATGTTCCGACCTTGCGTTGAAATACGTTTCTATCAAGGCTCACGAACCACAATCAAATCTTATCTCGAAATGCCTGGATGTTATAGAAGCACTCGTGTCCTTCTTACGTAGCATCGATGCTCAGTTTGAGGATCCAGAGGCAATGGGTTTCGTCCCGACATTCATCTACAAGGTAAGCAGTTGTCAAGATCTCCGATTGTATGAACATTGTCAAGTTTCTCATCTCCAGCTTGGCGATGCACGCGAGCCTGTGCGCGTGCGTGTCCAGAACATCATACAATCCTTGCCGAAAGTCTATGCATACAGTCGGGTTTTCGACCTGTTGCTAGAACATGGTGTGAAAGCTAAGGTGGCAAAAACGAGGCAAGGCACATTGGACGAACTGGCGAACATACTGAAACGTAACGGAATGGGCGCGTGTAATCAGCCCAGCAAAGCGTTCCCCGTCGTCGGATCGATGATTGCTGACAAAGACTCTGCTGTTCGCAAATCAGCGTTGTCTGTCCTCAGGCATGTCAGCCACTTGGTCTGAGACAGAATGCCAGTTAACGTGTCGTCCACAGTGAGGCATATGTGCTCGTCGGTGAGAAGGTATGGACTTTGGTCGGACCCCTTTCTCCCAAAGATAAGACACAACTCGAAGAGCGCCTGCGGCGAGTTGCTGGCCCAAGCAGTCCTGCCAAGCCAGAACACCAAACTCCTGCGCCTCCCCCGCAGGTGACTCGTCTGGCAAACGCCAGTTCGCGACCAGGATCACCATCTGTCGGGAAAGTGGGTGGAATACTACGTCCTACAAGTCCCGCTGCATCCACGATATCTCGCATTGCACGCCCTGGTTCTCCCGGCCGGTCGTTACGATCCGCTTCCCCTACACTATTGCAAACCACTGGTCGATCATCTTCTCCACCTCGTGGAATTTCCAAGCTACCCAACCCCTCTGGTGTTACCGTGCCATCCGCAACAGGCACGTCTGGAATTCCATCAGTTATATCGGCTTCTGGCTTGCGTCCCAAGAGCATGCTCCCCTCTCGCCTGGCACAGCCCCGGTCTGTAGCCCGCCCCTCTGCTCACGCATTATCTAGCAACGCTGCAATCCGACCAGCTGAGGAACCATCTGAACTGCCATATGTGGCCCGAACAAATGGTTCACGAACAACGGAAACCACTCCGCTTCCGTCAAGTGATACCATCGACACTTTGGTGGACTCGGCTCCTTATGACGATGCCCCTGCCAATATCGCAAACGATATCACGATAACGATCTCAAGTATCCTCAGTAGTGACGCGTCACGCAGCGTCGACGCCCTCAAGAAAATACAGAAGATATTCATGACGAAACCTGAAGACGGACACGCTTCACCAGAATATAGGGACCTTGCAGAGCATACCGAAGGTCTAATCGAGACGATCACATTGCAAATGGCCCATGTATTTGAGAGACAGGAAGAATTGCTACTTGACGAAAATTTCCGGCTTGCCAAGCACCTCATACAAACTCTCAATACCTTTTGCGACCATACATTCCTGGCGGAGTCGTTGACTGTCGATATCCTTACGCCTTTACTTGAAGAACTCACACTACGCCTCCTAGAGACAGACGAAAGTAACGTTACCAAGGTCAAGGATTTGTCGCGATTCATAAACATGATTATTTTGCGCCTATTTGCGACAGGTCGAAAAATGTCGGTCTTCCGGTTAGTTTACTCTCGCGTTCAGTGTGACCAATTTGTGCTGAACACATCCGAAGTTCCTTGTTTGCCCTCCTTCTGCAAATCGTCAAGCCCTTCCCTAGTACTGGCACGCCACTCGAGTCGAAAGAAGCACGGGTTGCTGAACTCGTTCTCAAATGCGTGTGGAAGCTTGCGCGGAATATCCCTCAGGATCTCAAGGAGCAGAAGTTGGATGCAGTCGAACTCCTTCCTGCTGTGGAACATTTTCTACAATCTGTTCCTCCCAACGAATGGCGAGCCAGAGCGACTAATAAGGTCCCCTGTGGGGACATGCCGTTGAGGACCATCAAAGTCATCATTCAGCATGTGGTTGGTATGTGTGACATCCAATATTATTGCACAACTGTGGTTTCCTAACCTGGCACACAGCTCACTACGGAGATGAATCCTACGACATTCTTTCTGCTTCGTTCGATGATCCGTCCGCTACCATCGTGTACCCCTACGTGTACCGTATCCTAAACTCAGCTTCAAAACCCGCAGATCCCCCAACAAGGGCAAGTGGGAGTCCACAAGATCCTATTAGTCGTCCATATTCAGCTGCTTCTAGTCGACCCATTTCTCCCACGGGATCAACATCTGCTCTCCACCGCCGCTCCTCACCCAGCCACCGGACTAGTCCAAGCATATCCTCACACAATGGCTTTTCACCTCCTGTGGAAGAACCGGATCCAGATGCCCAGCTTATCACCATCATTAATCACATCTCTAGTGAGACGACTGGTGCGATGCACAAGGAGGGCATTACAGAACTTCACCATTTCTTGAAGAACTATCCACAAAAACGGCCCAAGGTAGAGAAACTTCTCGAAACAACCGGGCCGGCGTTCCGAAAGTACATCAATCGTGCACTAGCTAGTCGGGCTGCGGAGGATCTAGAGAGGACAGTGGCCGTTTCAAGCACCCTGACCAGTACGTCACATCACATTCCGTGCACCCTGAACAATGTGCTCATGGCTGGTGGCAGAGCTCGAAGCTAACGGGAATGAGCCGAACCCAGGCTCACCCGTGACCCGAGAATCTGGGAGTGCTCCACGATCGCCCTTGCATGTATCGGAACCTCCGGCAGAAGACAGACTTCACAAGTTGCATGACTTATTCCAGTACAAACGGGCAAGCATGACGAGCAATGGTTCCTCCGCCAGTGCACCCAAGCCACGCACATCTGTTGAATGATTGTTTTCCTCCGTTATATCTTACATCTTCATCTCGCGCTCACTTCTGTCGCCTGACATATTGTACAGTTTGCATCATCAGCACATGGAAGCAGAATATCGTAGTAATAATGATAGCTAACTTGGACTCGTCGGTTGTGAATGCCGACGTTGAATTTGGCCGTGTTGACACCAGATGCTCGAGTACGATCCCCGAACGTTGCAAGGGACGCCTCGTTTGCATTCTCTCCTTTATGACCTTTCTCACATAATACTTTGTACGACGCACCTGTACCATCTTCAAAATGCCGAAAGTCACATATGAAGCGGCTCTGATATTCTGGAGGATGATTACCCAGATATTCTTCAGAGAGATCCGCCCCCGCGGTGCTTTCAACGTCCCTCGTGATGGGCCAGTCATCTTTGTCGGCGCCCCGCATCATAACCAGGTATGTCTTTGGATGGCCTCTGTGGGCGCGCATGCAGACTATCACCACAGTTCCTTGATCCTCTGCTCCTGAGCCTCGAAGTGTTCAGGGAAACTGGTCGTCGAGTTGCATTCTTAACAGCTGCGAAGAGCTTGAAGCGGAAGGCTGTTGGTTTCTTCGCCCGTCAGATGGATAGTAGTGAGTGTCTCGTATCTCTCGAAGCCATTGATAGACTTAGTCTTTGCAAAGTACCTGTAGCTCGGGCAGCAGATGAAGCGAAGCCTGGGACTGGCCTTGTTTCATTGTCCCCGGACGATCCGTGTCTTGTTATCGGGGAAGGAACACGTTTCAAGTCCGAGTTTACTCCCAAGATGCAAATTACGCTGTCAAAATCCGTCAACTCAGCCGTGGCCGAAGTGGTGGAAATTATCTCAGACACACAACTCCGAATTAAGAAAGAATTTGGAGGCGATACGGGAAAGGGAACAGCACGCATCAGAGAGAAGTTGGCGGAAGTCAAGGCAGAGGGACAGAATGGATTGGCTTTCAAGACACTTCCGTTCATCGACCAGCAGGAGATGTATCGCGGAGTCTACCAAAGGTTGAAAGAAGGGGGCTGTATTGGGATCTTCCCTGAAGGTCAATCACAGTGACTCATCGCATTATTGTATACGACTGACACGACTTTAGGTGGAAGCCATGACCGCAGTGATTTACTTCCTCTTAAAGCCGGCGTCTCCATCATGGCTCTCGGAGCGATGGCCAATGATCCAAGCGTCAAAGTCAAGATTGTTCCAGTCGGCCTTTATTATTTCCATGCCCATCGCTTCCGTTCTCGTGCTGTTGTTGAATTCGGAACAGCGTTGGACGTACCAGGGGAGTTGGTTGAGATGTTCAAAGAGGGTGGCAGCCGCAAACGTGAGGCAGTTGCCCAATTCCTCGACTTGATCTATGATGGTCTCAAGACTGTGACTATCAGAGCTCCCGACTATGACACGCTCATGGTACGATTCTTTATTCTTACATTTCTTCTCCTGTTGAGACACGTCTTGCAGCTGATACAGGCTGTCCGGCGACTTTATAAAACCCCTGGTCAACATCTCACGCTGGGTCAAGTAGTCGAGCTAAACCGACGTTTCCTCGAAGGTTATACACATTTCGGGGATGAGCCGCGTGTCCAGAAGCTCAGGAGCGACGTATTGAAGTACAATCGTTTGCTGCGAGACCTAGGTCTTCGCGATCACCAGGTATGTTTTGTTTGCACCCGTTCTCGAGCAGCTTTTCAAGAACAACCTCAGGTGCCGCGCGCCAAGAAGGCAAGCTGGAAGACTCTTGGTCTCCTTCTCTATCGCCTTGCGCTGTTGATGGTCTGGAGTACATTGGCATTGCCTGGTGTAATTCTGAATGGGCCGATGTTCATTATTGCTTCTGTCATATCGAAAAAGAAGGCGCAAGGTGAGCGAGACGTTCAGGAGTTAAACTCATGCTCAATCGCGTTGACGCAGAGGCGCTTGCTGCCTCTGTCGTCAAGGTCGCTGGCCGAGACGTTCTCGCGACTTGGAAGATCTTGATCTCCATGGGCATTGCTCCTGTTCTGTACACTTTCTATGCAATCCTAGCAACTGTTATTGCTGTGAAAGCCAATGTGCCTTTGCCACTACAGCTGTGCACGCCGTTCCTCGTCATTTGCGCCCTTCCTTTCATGAACTACGCTGCCCTCAAATTTGGCGAGGCTGGAATGGATGTCTTGAAGTACGCAAATTCTGACTGTGGACCTGCCAATGTATTAAAACATTCTCTAGATCCCTTCGACCTCTTGTTGTTGCCCTTATTCCTGGACAGCAACGAGACCTTGACTACTTGAAGGCCATGCGGTTGCGTCTTTCAAACGAGGTGGCAGATGTGATTAACGAATTCGGTCCCAAGTTATTTGACGATTTCGATCAGGTGTGCTTTCACTGGTAATGTGGTAGTGCCGCTCCGTTTCTAATCCTGGACAGTTCCGCATTTTGGTACCGGCGAGCGCTCCCCCGTCCACTGACCCAGGGGTTTGGCGACGGAAGAGCAGCGTGGGGCAAGTGGACGCACAAGGAAACTTGCTTATCCATCCTATGGTAAGTAAACATACATCATTACCTGGAGATTGGTTCAATGGCCGTTAGACGTGGATCGATGAACGCCTCTTTGGTTGGAGTCGCACCGCTAAACATGACACTAGCCCATGGGGAGGGAATACACCCAGTCGTGACTCCAGCAGGCCAGAAACACCTGCTCTCGATGAGTCCGATGCTGAGGAGGATCATGGAGATTATGATCATGTGATCGGTTATATTCCTGCCTATGAGGATGCATCCCGAAGCAAGCCTCGTAGTCGACAAGGCTCTTATGCCGACCTTCAGCGGCTCCGCATGACGTCCGCACACCAGGCTGGTTCACCTAGTACTTCATCAGGTATACAGGTGTCAGATAGCCAATCATTGCACATGCGTCCTCGGCAGCGCAAACAGAGCCTTTCCGATCTTGTACCTGTAGAACGCATAGCGACCGTTGACAGGCAGGAGACTTTCCCGAATGCGACGGCAGACCTAAACGAGGAGATCAGTAGGCACGATCGCACCTGAACTGTTCTGTCATGTATGGGGGTCTGTATCAATCGTATGATTTGTGTTGATATATACATTGTGAGATCCATCCATAGACAAGCAATGGAAGTGACACCAGGTCTTACTTCCAGTTAATCAAGAAAACGGATGCGAAGTGTTCCTTGCATCAGGTTGGCAGACCTTGGATTTGGATGTAGGCATTGTCTTGGAGACTTGCCTTGGAGAACTCCATGCCGCATTCGGGATTGGTGCATCTTGCGGTTTCTATTCTCAACTTGGGGCATGCCCTTCGTTTGAAAAATGCGCTTACTTGAGATTTCCCGACGCTTCGTTGAAGAACTGCGCACAGGAGTTGAACACATTGGTATCTGATCGGGTGTACCCGAAGGGCATGGACTCACTTGTATTTGAGTGCACCCCCCTTGCTTTGCTTTGAAAGCGCCTAGAGCTTCGCCACCCAGGTCCATGCACCTAATCTCTCTCTGTGCAAGTCAACTCGCATGCCTATCTACCAAGCGGAGTCGACGCATACCGTCCGACTAGGATACGTATTAGTGGCGCTGATGAGGAGAGACGATTGTGAAACAAGCATGGTTTCGACTAGAGGTATCAACTAACGGGATATGCTTTGTGATCACATAGATGGGTTTCCCCCGTGAAGCTCCACACTTTTCAACTAGGAGGTAAGGCTCAGGATCTGACATTTGTGGAGGCCGCTGCAGGGGAGTGTCGGAGGAAAGATAATGTGCGAAAGCAAAAGAGACGCGCGGGTCGGGTAACGTGTCTAAACTCCTAGTTGTATTTACGAAGAGCATTGTCAGCAGGCAACGACGGCCTAGCGTAGACAGGGTGGCGAGAAACAGATAAGAATAAGTACACATATAAGGCTCGATCGAAGGTTATGCTTTGATTGCTTTGCTAATCCCTGAGAAGAATTTGAAGCGGAGTGGATGGACTTTGACGGCAAGAAGTAGGGTACGTTGTATGTGACTGGACTTTAAAGAACAAAGTCCTTTCCTGCCGTTAGTACCTCCACACCAGCTTCGGTTATACTAATATCGGTAAGTAGAAGATCACGAGCCAAGCAAAGGTTCACGTACAGCAAGGTTTCCTCAAACTGCGCACTCCTTTTGCCATCAATGGTAGTTGCGGTCCAGGAGTCATCCCAGTGTTGCGTGTCCCAATGGGTACCCAGGTTAATCATCTGTGTGCACATGAGTGAAACGTAATCCCCTCCGTGTGCAGAAGTGCTCACTGGTTCGATAGTAAAACACTGATGGGGTCTATGGTCAAGCAGCTGACTCGCAAACGCTATGGAAAGACCGCTCACCATTCCAGGTTTCATAGTCCCAACTGCTTTGTTTTTGGCGTAATGAGGGATATTAGGGGCGGTGTGGAATAGGTCATTGACACCGTGTCCAGTGTAATTGCGGACCACCGCGCAGTTATTGACTCTCGCAATCGGTTCACTGCTCCAGGTCAGCGATTGGAAAACATGCGCTACAAGGGAAACTGACATAGCTTTTCCAATATCACGAAACAGTGCCCCCGGTTTGCACATTCTCATAGCCGCATCCAAACACTCACGCGTCGTTCGAATCAGTTTCGCGGAATCGTCGTCGACAGTTCCGACGGGGTATGTAGCATTGAGGTCGCTGTGGAAACCTGAAAGACACTGATCAATGTTATGGAATCGAGGGCTCGAAAAGAATTACCTTGATAATAAAGCGAGATGTCTGTGGAATCAAGTTAGTAAACCAACAACTGAGCAAAGTGGGCGGATCGACCAAGATTGACGATATCCCCGTCCCTCAAATTTCGTTGGTCAGGAATGCCGTGGCAGATAACCTCATTGACAGATCTAGATGACTTTAGGACTAGCTCTTACAAGAGGCAGATAATCGCGTACGTGCAGACGGATTTTGGGAATTTGCGATAACCAAGCGGAGATGGGTATGCATTCCGATCGACGGTAGCTTGATGGACGATTGCATCAATTTCGTCCGTAGTAATTCCCGGGCGCACGTGGGATGCAGCAAGGTCAAGCACTTCCCGTCCTAACTGGGGAATATAATCCAAAGGTAAGGCGTGGGAAAGTTGCAATGGGGCATGAACAATGGAAATGACTCGACACTTACACGAGAAGCAGTCCGCATTTTCTCGATTTCATCTGGACTGAGGATGCGCGGAGGATGTCCCAAGGTGCGCATTTCGGAGATGGGAACACCTAGGCGAAGACGTATTCGTCAGCGCAAATTCTACAATTGGAGTAGGCTCCTGGCTCACCGTCTTCACGCTCGGCATAGTCTGGTCGTGGTATATGATCGGGAACTTGACGCTTCGGTGAGAGCGGATACGCAGGTCGCATGGTTCCAGAGTAGGTGTAATTCGGGAACGGATTGAATGTGCCATCTAGACGGAGCTATGAACTGGCTACCCAAAAGTCGACGTACAAAGCTTACCTTGAGCAGGGCCACGTGCCAGCTCGTGAACAATTTTATGTGTTTTCTGGTGACTTTGGTGAGGAAGCATATTATGGCCACTGAGTGGGAGTCAAATACCCCTGACGATGGGGGATGGATTAGCTTGGAAAGTATCTGAAATGGCCGGTATGCTCACAATTCGCTTTGAAGCACTCTTGACCGCAAAAGAAGGAACCACGGATGCCTAGCCTAGATCGCATCGGTGGAGGGTAGTGGAGTACATTGCTTGAGACGTACTTATTGCATGTCGGACACTCTAGTCGAGATGGAGGGTTTCCTTGAGGACAATTTGTGCTTTGGCACAGTACAACTGATTGCGAACTCATAAAGCGAAAGTACCTACAATTTAGTATAAATCTACTGATGAATGATTCACTCATTGAGCTTTGGAGTCATGTGGTAATGCACGTGATCTGCCTCGGGTGCGTCTACTGGACAGCCTCCCGGCGATGGTTAATTGCAAGTATGTGCTACCATCGCCGCACCACATGTAAGATGCAAGATGTATTGAATGACGCCTGGGCCCCTTGCTCAAGCCATCTTCGTGAGACCGGCGTGTTTTTCTTACATCTGCCCACACCGATCGCACCCGCACGTATCATGCATGTTTCCGCAGACTCTGGCGCGTTTTTTTCAGCGTGTGATGAGAAGCGCTGGTGTTTCTATCTTAGCCCTAGAACTGGCACAGCTCAGTGATTGCTGTGTGGACTCGCAGCGAGTGTCGAGCAAAAACAGGTCGCAGGGTACGAAGCTGTACTCTAATCCTGTAAGGGAAATATGACATGCCATGATTCTGATATGTCCGTTCACGTCTCTGCCAGTGGTGCTTACCCACCCGTTCGAGCACAGGATTTTTCGCTTACCAGGGTCGAGGGTACGTCAGATGCCGCTTGGGTAATTGGATGGCCAGTCTGGCAGCGGGAGTGATTGTCATTGCAAGGATCGCAGAATTCATGAGGATCATCGGGATAACAGCCGGGCACTACGTACTTGAAATGAATGTTATGCTAGAATCATTAAACCGGTGCGAATAGAGGTACTGAATGAATAAAGCGAATTAGTTTCATAGTGATAATGGGTGTGATCATCTACTCAGTTTCAAAATTATGTGAGGAATGCGTAATGAAGTGGTTATATGACAGCAGTGCTCGAAATGGATCAGAAAAGAAGGTGGCGGATCACAGATGCCGAAAGTGCATTGGGGTGGAAATATACACGATATACGAGCGCAAGGTGACGCGGAAAGCGCGCAAAATCACCAGCGGGATGCCAGCCCGAAGCCTATTTCCCTGAGCGCGTGGATGAAAGTCCAACCAGGGATAGGCCCGCTCAGCGTCGCCGGGGCTCAAAATCAACCTTGAAGGAAGTCGAGCGGTCGTTTGAAGCTTTCCAGAGCTGCTTGAAGTGAGGACGCCCAAAAACCTCAAGAAGAGCAGTTTGGTTAGCGTTGATCCATTGGACCGAAGGCAGACCACGGGTGGTGGTATACACCCCCTGTGGAAGCTGCTCCTCGTACACGAGGGTGACAAGGCCGGTGAGGAGACATTGGATGAGGTTAAGGATGTCGCTGATGGGTTGGACAATGAGTCGCTGGGTTGCGAACACGTCGCTATGGAAGACCATCTGCCATTGGATGCGTCTCTCGGGGGAGAAGAAGGAGGAAGCGTGCATTGGGAGCTGCAATTTCAATTTTGGGCTGAGAGGGAGGCCACTCGGAGAGCGCCAAGGGGAAGGGGCCTCGATGGAGAAGAGCATGCGGGGGTCGGCAGGTTGAGATTCCTGCCAGCCGTGCTGTTGTATGAGCTGTGACTTTAGGGAGAGAAGCCACTTGTGAGCGCGAGCATATGTTGTGCCCAAAGCTTCTGCGGTGGTGAGGGGTATGCCGGTGCGGCGAGCCCAGTTGTCCATGTTGCGGACATCGCTGGAAAAATGGACTTGGGCAGTAGAGGAGGGAGGTGTTTGCATGGGGGATGACTGGGGGGGCAAGGGATGCGGCAGACAGGGTTTATAGGGAGAAGACGGAGGGGAAGACGGCCTGCCCTTTACCAGGCGTGTATGGACAGATCAGCGACCTCGAGGAGGGGTGGGGGAGGAGGGGGAGGGAGGGTGAGAGGGGACCTTTTCAGGGACAAGGAGACTGGCGGGCGTGGGTGAGGCCACTATAATTGGCGGGTCCGGTGCGATCCCGACCACACTTTTGGCCATTTCGACCCCGCGCCGAACGTACAACGTGTTTCGACGACAAGCCGTCCCTTCTTTTTTCGGTCGACTTCTGTCACAATTCAGCCAAATATCCCCACATTTGGCACACAATCCCGCCCCACCTGGCTCAGATCCGCGCAAATACACTCCCTCCGCCTTGACAACGTCCACAACAGCCTCCAAATCCGTAACACATAGATGCACGTGACATTATCGACTCACTCATGGCCGACGATCCGAATGACATATGGGCCACCTATCAAACCCTCCTCGTCAACAAGGAGGTCCGTCCTTGACCCCGCTCCGATGCAATCAGCTCACCCATGTAGCTCTCCACCCCTCTCGCCGCAATCTTGGCCCTCACCGAGCTTGTCGAGCGGTCCGATGGTATTCTCTCCATCGAATCCCGACCCCGTCCCAAATGACCCTTCTTCCCAGCCGGCACCATGTTCGAGCTTGTAAAAGCGCTCAATGACGGTGCCAGAGTCTTGAGCCGACGTTCTCCCAACCCAATCAGCCTCAACGCCGGTTGCGAGCTTTTCATCGCGTTTGTCACCCTATTTCCACATGATTCCGACGTGAGTGGACCTGCTTCGAACCCGACATCACTACACGTCCTTCAAAGAGTTTCTCCGATCTCAAGACAGAGCTCGTCAAGCAAGGTCGAAAATACGCCACAGAGGCCCTCACTTATCGTGAAAAGATAGCTGAACTTGCCCTCGGATTCATCAAGGATGACTCGATCGTGAGAGTTTCCGCTTTCACTGCCTCCCTTGCGTTCATCTTAACCACAAGATCCTCACCCATTCCTACTCACGAGTCGTCATGAAAACCCTCCTCCGTGCGCACGAGAGGAAGCGGATTTCAGTTTATGTCACAGAAGCAAGACCTTGTGGCCTTGGGTTAGATATCTTCCCTGCCGTCTTGGCTCTTGTGTTTGCAAGTTACTGACCCCGCCTCAGTCTCCGAACCTATGATGAACTTACTGCAGCGGGAATCCCTTGCACGATCGTACTCGACTCAGCAGTATCATATGTCATGGATAAAGTCGATTTCGTTCTAGTTGGCTCAGAAGCGGTAGTCGAAAGTGGTGGCTTGATCAATGCCGTCGGCAGCAATCAAATAGCTATCATCGCAAAAGCTGCCAATATTCCATTTTATGCCCTCGCAGAGAGGTTAGTACCCTGATTCCCGCCATGACTGGTGCTGACGCCACCGTTATCTTGCTCGTTAAGCTACAAGTTTCATCGACTATTTCCGCTATCGCAGTACGATCTTCCAACCCATAATCCCAACATCCTTGCATTCCCCTTGCCGTCCTTTTCCTCAACTCGGCATCCTCCTCAAAACAATAACTCATCGATTGGAACGACTGCCGGAAATGGATCAACGCCTGGGCCTGAACCGCCAAGAACTATGACGCACGAGCAAATTGCATGCCATCCAGATGTGGATTATACAAGGTGATAATCAAATTCTCCAATGCGTGCCGTCTTCTGATCCCACGCAGGCCTGATCTCATCACCCTTGTGTTCTCTGATGTTGGTAGTCTCACTCCTGAAGGAGTTAGCCAGTATCTTGTCGGAATGTTTGCGGGATGATCGCATTCCATCGTGGTCTCTTACAGATTCCTCATGTCTCGCTGGATGTATTCTGGGTATGCGATAAAGTGATAACCTTTGTCGATTTGAAATCAGCTGCAGATATGTTTACGAAATTTCACTCACCTATGGAGGTTAATCTATTGAAAAGCGAACTTGTCATCGCGCTAGCGGCGTCTCAGATAGGCACGAACATGCGTCTTCCTGCGGGAAAACTCGAAAAGCATGTAGAACTCAGGGCTGTGGTTCAACATCAAACTGATCAGACTTCGATAAACGGTGCATTTTCCCCTGAGAAACTGAGAATTTCGAGATTAACCGCGAATCGGTGCGAATATACAAGCGAAGCATTCTCCACCACAAATCTCGTCCTGTCCCAGTCGAACGAGATACCTCGAGGTTTGCCGTATCAACAAAGCACTGCAGTAGTCCCACTGGGGTTTAGTTCCGCTCCGCAGTTGCGATACGATCCTATGAATGTCGAAGACCGATCACGAGGTAGCTATAACCATCGGTATGCCGTCCCGATGATAAAAATGTGGACACAACATTTTGAGCGATATCACCAACCTAGGATCATTCAAGTTGTCACCAGCGGCATCACATCGGGACTATCCGTAACGGAGACTGTTTTGGCTCTTTCGGTTTTAACTTTTTGACGGACCCCCACTAAGAAACGGGGCATTCAGTTCCCTATGCCCCAAATGTACAATACAGAACGTTCCGTCCGTCGTTGGACTAAGCGAAAATAGCATTCCCCGAGGAACACCGAACGGATTCCTCGTGCAGCATTCTGTCACATTAATGCAACCGGATGGGTTCAGCGATACTCCAGGCAGAACGAACGGACCAATACCGAATCAGTGACACACAGCAATATCGCAACGATCCGACCTGTCTCCAATTTTATTTTGCCCCTCCCCCGCGTTTAAAATGCGTTTGAGAGCCAGGTAGTCCCTCACCACGAGAAATCCCACCACGATCCCCTTCGACATGTGCCACTGGAGAAGGTCGGATAGTCCCCATCGAATGATCGTTTGAGACGCTGCTGACCCACGTTCGGAATAGAGTGCAGAACACCTACAAGAAATGCGGGCACGCCTACGACCTGGTTTGTTTATTGTCTCCACGTATCCCGAGTATCTTGACCGAAGGTCTATGCAGCCCGATGAAGAGGTTGGCCATGGTGGTTCAGAATGACTGTTATTCATCGTTACTAGATTCAGTGCGACAATCGGTACTGCAGGTTCAGCTCGACTCACCCAAGCACCTGTGTGGTCCCTGCATGCACCGACACGTGCTGGCAATAGTGAGAATTTGATGTAAGAAAGTTGAGACGACAAGCTGACTGTACCATTAGCCGTCAGTTTCCACAGCAGTACAGTGAGTGCACAGCCAAAATTGACACAACGTCACAGAGCCACTGACGGTGCATGGGTGACATCCAGATCCCGAAATAAACTCCCTTTGTCCACACTGCGGGGGGCGGGAAAGAGGCTAAGAAGGTCATAGGTCGGCGGTAACGATAAGGCAGCGTGACACTCTCAGTTGAGATCGTCAACTGCGCCTGGGATGGATATAAGTTTTATATCTAGATTGAAACCGAATAGAAAGTGTATCTCGCACCATAGCATAAGGTGATGAGGATAAAGCACAAGGCCACCCGGAAGGAGTTCCAGCAAACTTGGAGAGGGTGAGAGTGTGTGAAGAGCGAGAGGAGACGGATAGGAACCAGCGAGAAGAATGAGCATTCGAAATCTGACATTGTGCTGTAATAATTTCGTAAAACTTAGTTCACTAGTAAACATACGGAACAACGCAAGAGATGCGGCCGAGTAGACTGAGCCGGTGACCGAGAACTGCTGCGCCACAGCGATTGTCAAATTTGTCGGCAGATGGTGTATCACCGTTCTTCAAATTTTGTCAAAATATATCACAGATGAGCCGACAAAAAGGTCGCCACGAGGCTGTAGACTGGAAAACAGAAGAAACAAACCGCTCCGAGGGTAGCTGAAAACCGACGTTCCTCGGTATAATTTAGATCATCTTACGGATGTTCAAGCTCGTGTGACACGGAGACACGCGATGAGATACTCACTGCTAGTACTCGCGAATTGGGAGTGCAACGAGGCACGTATCAAATTGGAGAGATCAGATCCGCGGGTGTAAGTTAACATCCGCAAGCCATCTGACTCTGACTTCGGCTTCGGTCTGAGCTGGCGGTTCAGACTCTGACCATGACGGAGCCTCCCCCAATCATAATGTGAGTGAGCGAGTTGGCATGCCAAGCGAAATCGCATGGATACCAGCCAAATGATGACCTGTGCGTTTGAGTGTTCCTCCCAAGGGAGACAACTTGTAGGTCAGTAATGAGTAATAGATGACTTGCTGAAAAATCACACGTCTATGTAGCGGTGGCGAATATTAACTACTTAACATATCCCTTACGTGATCGTTGGGTGGCGTTGGTTCTTGGATCTTGCCTACCGCTGAGACACTACTCGCCATCATGGGGGCTCCTCCCAACGAATATTCCGTCTCTCCGCAGTGGTTATTCCCTATCGATGCCCTCCGATACACTCCAAGTGTAGCCACATCCGGTTACTCCGTCGGAAAAGAACTATATGATCGGGCCAGGGGTGTCGAATTCTTGTTTCGGTTGGGTTCTTCCCTCGGACTGTTAGCAGTCCTTGTCGTGTTTTTTCGCGTCTGCAATCTCATTCCCTCCTCGCCCTACCATCTCACAGGCCTTCCTCGGCAATGTTCACCGCAGCAACTTGGTTACACCGGTTTTTCATGAGATTCTCCATGGAGGATTATCACAGACAGGTAGCCACCCCTCTCACCCATCGCTTATGTATTCAGGCGGTATTCTAATAGGACGTCGCTGCTGCATGCATATTTTTGGCGACCAAGACTGAGGAATGTGGCAGAAAGTTACGTGACGTTGCAAGGGTATGCCAGTCCAAGATCACCGGAACGGACGTTTCGCACATACCGGCTGAGAGTGTGGCAAGCATGCCTGCCCGTTCGAGTTGCTCAATTCTTCTCATACTTTTCACCAGGAGGTCGAGCAGCAGCAGACAGCTATCCTACTCACCGAAGAAGCCCTTCTTGAAGCACTCTGTTTCGATTTCGTGACAACCAGCCCCCACGTAATTCTGGTGGACCTTTTTGACATGCAGCAAGCAAGTGCTCGAGTTCAAGAATATGCATGGAGCTTGGCTCATGATTCGTATGTTCCTTCTTATTGCTCGTAGGTACACTGCCCATGTCACTCGCAGATACCGCACGCCACTCTGCATTTTTTTCCCGTCTCGTATCATCGCAGCTGCATGCTTTATTTTGGCGCAACGTGTAGCTGAAGGACCTCATTCTCCCTCGCTGGATGCTCGGATATCCGCGTCTCCGCCATCTGCCTCGCTTCCGACTCCTCCATCACACAAACCCGGCTCCCCAGATGCTTCTCGCTTTGTCATTGATTATTTTGGGTTCTCTGAGTCAGAATTACAGGATCTCTCGGGTCAGTATGCCATTCCACGGTTCCAGTTCGCAGACTCAAGTCGACGATCTAGCTGCCCTCAGTATAATGCTGGAATTTTACTCGGCTCAGGATCCACAGACTACCCTACATGTTTCCTCACTCACATCGGTCAGTTCTCGCAATAACCCTCTGACTCTGTCTGACCTGGGGCAGATCACCCCACCAACTCACTCCCCGCGGGCGAAACTGTATGAACCATTCTCCCAGTTGCTGCCCGCAGTGCCTGTAGTAGTAAACCACAGCAGTTTGACACCGGAGTCATTTCATGGGAATACGTCTCCCTCAATGACACCCTCCCAGGCACATGTCATGAAAACGACACTGGAAGCACAAAATAAAGCCCCGCGGCTTGATCTGAGCTGAACTGTTCGGTAATTAATACGAGACGTGCAGTATACATCCCTGGGTACTCATCGCCAGGGCGGTTTGTGGCTGGGTTCATCGAACTTGTAGTCTCCTCACATTCCATAGCTGGAAGCTGTAAATAGTTGCACTCCGACGGTCGATTTCATACATGCACCTCCATAAGTCAATTGCAACTGGCCTCTGCAAATTTCTTTTGCGGACATGGTGTGGAGTCGATCATAGCGGTAAATTAAGGAGAAACCCCACTGTGCCTAATCCGTGCACCTTACACCATTAACACCAGGAGTTCCTTAGTAAAGGTAACTCTCTTAAGCTCCTTTTTACCGGTGAAGTAGGGCTAGTACAGTGCCGTACCGTAGGCTTGCCGATCGAAAAACGGCAATGTTTGAGATTTCTGGCATTTGAAGTTGATCACAGCTGCAAGAAAAGTCCAAGAAATAAGGTTCCCCCATACGTTGTGCATCTAATTAAAAGGCTGCGGCGTAGTGTCTTAATTGTGAGGAACGGAAGGTAGAACTAGGGGATAACTAGACACATGCTGTTTTCAAAATCTACAACTAGTCTGCCATCCTTCTAATCAAACGGCCAAAACTGCTAATGCTTCAGCGGGCTCTTCGCGAGAAATATCGCGTGGCGTTGCAACCAAAAGTTGTCTACGATGCACCAACTCGGAGGAGATTTCTGGAACTGCGAAGCCACCGGGACTGCCCATTGCAGATATTAACCAGAAGACGAGGACCTCCAGAATCGTTGGCGTACAAGAGTCAAATGCATAGAGAGGGGACACAAATGAAGCAGTCCAGCCTTGGGCCACATCACGAGGTTGGCGAGAAATAGGCCACCAACTTTCTGAAAACACTCACCAGCAGAGAAAACTCCAAACACCCAATGTGTGTAGGTGGTGACGATGAACCATGGACAATTTCTGCAGATGCAGGTATCCCAGACCTTCCCGACTGGTCAGTACTGTGTGTCTTCTCGATGCATTGAAACATGCAAGAACCTTGCTCCAGAGCCATTCCATGCCACGAAGAGTGCTTTGTGCTTTATTTCTCAACGATTCTGATGAGGTGCGATCAGGAAACTAAGACCCTATCAGTTCCTTCAACAAACCCCATGAGTCGTGTGGCTTCGTACCGACTGTCCTCGAGTAAATTCTTGTAGATCCTTTGCGGATAGCGCCCAAGGTGGCATCAGGAATAGACATAATGCATGCTGCGAAAACATCGTTTTGCCTTGATCACTTTTAGTGTATGACCACGTCGAGGTCTTCAAAAAGGGACCTTCTTCACAGGGGAGAAGTTTCCACAAGTTTGAATCCGCATAGAGGAGACTCAAAATGCGGCGAATGCTTTCCAGAGGAAACATGTCAACCCAGACAAATACACTATTAACTTTCGTTAGACCATCGTACGTGAAAGCAACTGGTCAGACATACCGTTCAATGTCTTCGGCACGTACAAGCGGCAAAGGAACTATGGAGAAGAAGGGTTCGCAAGGAATGGTCAAGCGTTCTCCAGTGCGCTCATCTTCGTCGTTCACGCCTAATGATTTGCATGGTACGAATTCTTCCACCCCTGAGGATGGCGGTTAGCTATACACGCGCAAGCCTGGTGGTGTTCACGAACAGTCCGAAATTATACCGCTGAAAAGCGTAGCGTTGATTGTATGCACGAGCCTCAATTTGCGGTACCGCTCCGGGAGAACGTTCAAAGAGACGTGGAATGACCCAGATTCACCACGGGGGGAACGGAAAGCCATGACCGGGAGCCTCGCTCCCCGTATATAACATTGCAAGTTGTCCGATGCCCTGAACGCCATGTTACTCGAGAACAGTAAGCAAGCCGGGGTTCGCAAGAGATGAAGTGGAATGCAGAGACCCAAACCAGAGCGGGGTGCTAGTTATGAGGTACAGATATCAGCGTTCGTTCAAATACAACTGGCCGTCCGTGGCCTGACAGAGTCTCCATAGAAACACGGCACAAGCTTCGCAATGAACGGTCATCGAGAAAGCCTGCCAGTGCAGACAACACGAACCAAAAAGAGCACAAGACCAAATTTGGAACAAAGGCGTTAACCGGACGCATTTCTTTCTTCAGATTTGAGTTGGTATTTGAAGCATTCTAGCAGCAAACACTGAATCTCTAACCCGATCTGATCATAGCGAATGACCTCCATCATGGGGGACGTTCTAGCGCCAGCTGATCGGGTATCTGTGACTAACCAATGATGGAGTAAGTATCGGGTAACAATTCGTCCTCAATTTGCCACGAAAAAACAAACAAGCAACCTCTCCAACCGCCATTCACCCGAAATAACCATTCCCCAGTACATACCTTGTACTCTTTGACGCAGTTTTTCCCAGCACTAATCAGGTTTCGAGTGGTGTCGACTCCAGAACCTGCCAACTGTGTAGTCTAAGCTCCACTGGGCAACGATTGTCCCGAATAACTTGCAGTTCATGGATGTGAGTCGATGCCATGGTCACGCCGAATGCTATCTATATACCTAGGTCAAGTAAATGCATGTCTCCCGCGTATGACACCTAGGCTCGGTCAGTGAATGAAAGCTCAAAGCGTTTCCAGTGACTAACGAATCTCTATTATGTGTAAGATTATAAGGTGTATCCGTACTAACTAGCTAGCAGCGGCGAGCGCCAGCGCAGCCGCGATATGCTGGACCACGTGAGAACTGTTAATAACCACCTTTACGATCCCATAGGTCCCACCGCGACCGGGCTACCACCAAATGAGCAGCTGGAACAGACAGTAGGACTAATACGGATCGGGTTCTTGACGGGCAACGCCATCAATCTAATACAAGACTGGGATTTGCATCCTTGGGGATTAGGTTACCAAACGCTCACTCGGGCCGATTTGAGATCACTTCCTCACCAACGAGATGCACATGTCTTCTGCTGAAGAGACAGTTGGGTCTCAAGCAGTCCTGTAGTCGTGTCGACATGGATACAAAATGCCCACAAGAGGGGTGGTAGCGACCATCAATTATCTGAAACGGAATGACAGTTATTGGTTGAGATCTTGAACGAGCGAAGCACGTACATTATGACACATCCCGAGAAGTAAAAACTGGGTTGGATGAAGCCTGAGCTAACACAAGCTCGAGGAGTGGCTTATAAGCCGTCTGTAGTGGGCATACTACCGTCATCGTTGATGGATTTTATGTGGATGCCGCGGTTGTGTCACAAATGCGCACGGAAACCTCATTTCCTACGGTCTCCGGTCACATTGACAGACCCGCCAAGGCGAGGCAGATACATCGCAGAATTGAGCGAGAACACAAATAAATAATACGTTGCACGAACCAGTGTACAGCCCCTTTCCGGCCATCTACAGTGGATGCATGGCAGATATGAAATGCACGGAGCTCGTCTTCGACGGGGGCGAAGGCATAATCACGGTTCACTACCAGCCCATCAGCGTATGCTCTCATATCGTTTTTCTCGGCGGATTGAAGAGATGAACTTGGGCCATTCTCGTCTTTTCACGAGGTGCAAGATAATTTATCTCCGACGCCATGAAGCGGTGCCATCGCAGGGAAGAACACTATTCATCGATCCATCGTGGTAAACACGAGGCGTAGAGGGTGCGGGTGAACAAATTGGGGTGAGAAATTCGAGCCATTCACCTTGCCAGCTGTCAATGCCGTTGATACGACTGATGGAACTGTCCAAAAGGGAGATACAGTAGCTTGTTATGCACCGGGACGTTGTCGGCTTGCCATGATAGGATCTTAAAGTTGACCGTCAGTAATTGGATGTCAAAAATAACACGAGGTCAATCACAAATTGGGCAACGATCGCCGCATCAGTCAAGCGTCACCTAGCCGCAGGTGGGGTAGGGGAGTTGAGAGCCGTATCATTGAAGCAATCTGCACAAGGGTCTTCGACCCTTGGTCAATCGTCGCAGAGGAGCCCCACAACTCGACAAGTCGTTGCACGTACACAAGCTTTCACACCCTTAGACGGTCTCGCCGCATCCCCAAAAGGTGGTTTCGTCATTTAGCGGCGGCAGCTATTGTATCACCAAAGGTAGCCGTGCACGGTGATGGGGTCATAAAATTGATCGAATTTGTTGTAAGCCACACGCGAAAGCTTGCGGCACAGTTGATCCGTATTATAGGGTTCCGCGTGAAGCTTTGAAGTTCCACACGCATGGGAAACCGGGCAGGGAAGGCTGAAGGTGACAAGAAGTGACCGGACCGTCACCATTAACATAACAGTTTAGAATCACGTAGCATACAGTTTCGAGAGCGTGAACGGCTTCGCTCAGCCACCCCGCCGACGAATCGTACTGACCAGTTGCACCTTTTTCCTGACCTATGGGAACAAGTGTAGTCAGTACGCGTGGACAAGAAGGTAGGAAATCTGTACATGCCGCATCGGCAAACCGTTTTCTCCACCTTTCGCTGCGAAGACGTGCTCTTTTGTCGCCTTTCTTTTCGTGCCGAACAGTCAGCGCGATCTCTTTGGCTACGTGATTTTGTCGTAGACGCAGGTTGAGTTGTTGAAAAGCGTTCTGCAGATCTCCATTCCAAACAGCGAGCCGTCTACCTGTGTCGAACGTTTGGCATTAGGCAACCCAGGCATTGGTAGACATACCTGTCCATGTGCCCGGAGGTGGAGGGAGCTTCAGGTTGTCGCTTTTGTTGGCCCACATGTCGGCAGGTGGCTTGTTCTCTGGAAGGGAACCTTTGAAATCCAGTGCTTTCCCTAGCATGTCCTTCACGTCGAAGCCACCCAGGTTCGTGGGGGAGAATCGGGAAGTATATCGAGTACCGCTCAAAAATATTGCAGAGGTCGGCGCTGCACAATTGGACAGTGAAGGAATAACATGTCGTAGAATAGCCGGGGCAAGCTGGCGCCTCCAGGACATTCTCCCGTACATCGTCCAATATGTAAACCTGAATCAAGTCGAAAAATGGTTGACCGTTGGACCAAATGAAGTAATCCGACTTCGGAACTAATTTGTCGGGTACCGGACGAACAACAATGTCGTCCGTCCTGCAGGAGGAATTCGAGGTTGCGAAGTCCTTCATGTGTCCGTCCCATCATTACTCACTTAAAATTAGGTTCTCGAGGCCATATACCCCTCAGAGCTATCAAGTTCGTTCCCGCTAACTTTCCTGCAGTTTGTTCGCTCAACACTCATGCAAAGTTATATCGGATAGACAGATCGAGATCGATGTCGAGCCGGACGTTGTTGTAGATGGTGCAGAACCCTGTGAGCCAGCTGATCGAATCTTCCGTTCAAAACCAAATTCATATCAAGGTGCGGAAGAAAGTCAAGCTGAAATTGACAGTCAATTACACCGATGACTACCCTGATGCTCTGCCCGAACTACGGCTAGTGGCTGTTGACGGAGAAACAAACGAATCGGAGAGTGAAGCACTTTTGAAGGGTCTTTTGGATGTGGTATGTCGTGGCTTTCGTTCCAAAGACCGAATATTCGAATATGCTGCAGGGCGAAGAGAACAAGGGCATGGCGATGACGTTCACATTGGTTTCGCATCTCAGGGAAAAACTGTCAGGTTTGGTGGACAATCGCGTGAAGGCACGAATAGCAGAGGAACACGAAAGGGAACGTCTGGCAATTGAAGTGAGGACCCTCTTGGACTCTATGGTCCAGGAGTATTTGTTGATGGACCCACATGTCAGGCGGAGGAGGCGCGCACTCGCGGAACCCCAGTTACGATTGAATCTTTCAAGGCCTGGAAGGCTAACTTTGATAAGGAAATATCGCAGAGAAAAATACGAGATGAAGAAGAGAAGTTACGTGCCCTCACTCTCAGAGAGAGGGAAGAGATCAAGAAGATCGGAACTCGCTTGACCGGTCCGCAATCCCTCACCACCTCCCTGCCCTCTAATGAGCGTTGTTAACAGGTCGCCAATTGTTTGAAAGAAACAGGAACCTCGAGCACGAAGACGACAGTCTCGTGGAGGAGGGGACTGTCTCCGTTGACTTTAGTCAGTACGACCGCGCCCAGATGGTGGAAGAAGACAACGAGGAGGACCACGTACACTTTAGCGACAGTGATTGAGCCATTTCTTTTAATACGATATGAGCACAAAATAGCATGGTGGTCATATGCGTTGTAGCCATAGTCTGGCTTCTAAATCAAGCTCTACAGGCCTGCTATTATGCCAGCTTCCACGTCGGTACCCACGATGATACGTTCCTCACCAACAACCTTGCAGCCTAGTCTCTCTGATCCTACCTCCGTTAAGAGTCCATCTACCTCCTGAAGCTTCTTAGTGTTTTGTCTATTTCGACAAACATCTTCTGCCGTAGCACGCAACCATTCGATCACTGGAGTGCATACCCACCGTCTCACCTGACCCCAGCCATCATCCGCTTCAAACCATCCGAGGTGACCGCCATTGGGGGTTAGGGCCATCACTACCCAGTCATTCTCTTTTACGTCCACTGGGACTTCTTGAACGACCGGGTCATTTGCAGCATTGATCGTGAGGAAGGGTATCCGTATGTTTCCGAGCACCTTGTGACTGGAAGCATATTCGTAATATTCTAATGCGGATGCAAAAGGCCAAGGAGGCGAAGAACCGCCTCCGATCCTTGTAAAGACCTGATCAAACGTGTCGATGGTGGGCCAACTCAAGGCGCAGGCTAGATTCGTGGCTTCAGCTATAGCAAGGTTTGGATCGCGGGTAAGCGAGGAGGTGTGCTTCCTAAGGATATTCACGAGGTTTTGACCCATTCCCCTGGAGTAAACATGTCGTCCGAAGAACGTGGAGTTAAGCCTGATCATGACTGAGCGGACGCCGGATCAAGAATGCAGGCAAATGCTTACTTCTGGACACTCGTTACTAAATTCCACGGCTGCGTGACGAAGCAGGTTAATTTCACCTCCCGAAAACTAGAAGGTACGACCTACACATGCCAGGACACATGCAGACTGAAAGCGGCAGTGCTCCCCTTCCTCGGCGGTGTAGCGAGTCATCACGTTTGCTCCGAGGGAAAAGGAGAGTCCTAGTAAGGGAGCATCCGGGAATTGGTTGGATATATGGAACACAGCCTGACGGATATCATCCGTATGTCCCGCAGAGTAAAGCTGGGGGCTCGTGATGGGCACACCAGCACCTACAAGTGGCGAGTTTCATTAGAGGGTTTCTTTGCAGTGGATTACGATACCACGCACATCCGCGGAAATTAACGACCACCGCACGATAGCCAAGTCCCCCTTGTGAGACCGCTCGACAAGCGGGTGCCAGTATTGCTCTCACGTACGACTCGTATGAGCCTTGAAGAACATTAAATGACGGGTTACGCAAGCGAGAGAGAAGATTATACCTCCAGTCAGTCCGTGCATGACTACCACAATTGGTGTGTCAGGCGGCATGTCGCTGTCATCCACTGGAGTGAAGTCGAGTCCCCTAAGCAGTACAACTTCAATCAAACGCGTGAGTCGGTATTATCATGGTTTAGGACTGACAGTGTTCCGCCATCCTTTAAACGGAGAAAGGTCCTAAACGGGTTGAGGCGTGAACTGGATGTAGATGGCTGTTCTTACCTTTTGTAATTCACCTTGTCTGTCTGTGAAAAATCACCGATGGTGGAGTAGAGGGTCTGCATGTGGCCACTGATGGACGATTAGTTTCATTTTGGAACCAAACGTGAGAGTACCTCGGAAGCCACCAGGCGGGATGAAACTTGGAAAGCAGGCTGGGACATCTATTCTCCACGAGCTCCTGCAGGGAGATGAATTCCTTTCCGAGCAGGCCCTTGGTCTGGATGAGAGCGGGAGCGGGAGGATACCTGACTTGTGGGGTGCGATCCTGGTACCAGGGCCCGAAGAGAAAACTCATGTTGGTCGACTAGGAAGAGCGAACGAGTTGAGACGAGGCACACGGACCTGAACAAAGGCTATTATTTTGTGTCTCGGAAGCGAATGTAACTCGATGTGACATTGTGAGAAATACCGGGATAGTTACAGCCGGGCAAAGAATACTAGTAGTAGTACTAGTACAACTGAGTAGTTGCTCGGGGAGTACATACGTCACGAGTCACAGTCACCCACCACGAACCATCATGTCCCTGTACAAGACCCAGCGCTGTCGTGTAGGTACTCTTCTCTACCCTTCGCCCTTCCGTCTGATCTCCCGTCACCAAGCATTTCGACGAGACAGGCAATCCTATCAAACCATACTGCTCACAGGGCAACAAGTGTCGGCGCGTAACTTATCTACTGACCAGCCGCGATGGCGTGTTTACTTTCGCTTAACCCTCCTCTAGGTTCATCCATCCGAACGATCATCAGTGGGCCAAGCTCAAGCGTAGGAATGACGACACCCCCTCCCCGGAGAATCGCGAGGCTGCGAGATCAAAGGGGAAGAATAAGATTCAATTGTCCCCAGGCAGCCCTCCTCAGCGCCAACGTTCCTCGCCGTTGATTCCGCAGACGGATTTATTCAAGCGCAAACAAAAGGACGCACCTCGAGAACACGACCATCGAGACTGGTCTGTGCGGAATGATCGTAGGCGTGATTCTGATTCCTGGGTTTATGCCCGAGAGCGCAATGCTCCTTTTGAGCAAGGGTATTCATTGAAGAGAGCGAATGACGAAGGCGACCCGTACCCAAATCAGCGACCGAAGCTCTCTGAAAGAGTCAGTTATCCAACATGTCATGTGTGCGGTCGAATTTGACATGTTGCTAGTCCTTGTATGGATCTGCCTCCGCATGTAGATACAGCAACACTCGTCACGCATCCGAGGCAGATCAAATTGCTTGCCCAGTTCCATACGTCTCCGAACGCGACCCAAAAACAAGGACGAACGTTTCGGATACTTTCCATCGTCTCGCAAAGTCAGCCTTTATTATTTCATCGTTGAAGATCACTAATCTATGAACAAGATTATGCTGCGAAATAGTTCAGGATACCTGCTTCCTGGATCGAGAGGAAGATAAATTGAAAGCCTTCACCGGTCTCTCCTCGGAGCTTTCGAGAGCCGTCCCCGACGCCGCAATGGCTGTGACCCCCGCACTCGCTACAGTCATAACTGGTCATACTCGAACCAGGGAGCGACTAGAAAACCATGTGGAGGAGCTTGAGACACTGTGGAAGACGCTGTTCTCTGTGCTAGAACGCGATATATCCAAGGTTGTTGACTCACGTTTGGAGCAGGCAATGACCCTTCTGGATAAGGAGAGGGACAGTGCACTTCGAGTGATAACACGTTCGCAGAGACTCGTCGGCGATAGGCTGCACGATGCAACAATAGGGCCTCGCCAATGGACAGATGGTGGGAGAGAGACCGCCACAGACAGGACTACCACCTTGTCGGAGCAGGGCACGACCATTGTTAACGGTGGGCCAACAATAAACGCGTCGCCTGAAGGGGGGCGTCACCATGGAGGACCCACTACCTTGTCACTAGTGCCGACACAAGAAGGGGACCTTGGAACGAGCCTCAGGATCGTGCTTGAAGACATGAAGATGCAGATGGATAGACAGACCAGGGCAATTGAGTTGCTAGCGCAGGAAAATCACCAGGTTGGTTTGCACAAGTTGGAGCAACATGCAGCTGATTATGATTACTCTCAGCTGAGATCTGTGACAGAGCGTGTTCCTCCACAGCTTGTTCCCCCAGATTCCACCCCACCTCCCCCGGGGAAACCATCGATCGTGTAAAGTAAAGCTTTCTGCGGTGCCAGAAGCGATTGGCCGCGTTTATCGAGCTCTGCGAATGTGTGCAGTTCAAGTCCGAGTTGCTACTGTTCTATACCACTCGATGAGGGGATTCCAGGAGTGCCAACTCGAACTTGTTTACTTCTCGGAAGTAGATTTTCATTGTACTGTAAACTGTAATTTGAACGTCGAGGGATTAGTCACGTGCACCCGGCGCGGTTGGGGCGTTGTACCACTGCTCGTTTCTCGATCAAACACTCATCCTGATCATCTTCGTACCACTACAGCACCGGCTGCTCGTCGTCCCGCACGTCCTCCACGTTCTCCACGTTCTCCACTGCTCTCGTGTCGTCGTCCACCGCGACATGGACGCAGCCACCAGCTGTCGGACTCCACCTCCGGGCAACGCGGTCGATGCATCACCCCACCGAGGGCGTGATGACCCGCCTCAGTCGCCAGACAGACTACCTGCTGCGGTCGTCGCGCAACGGCGAATTATGAGCTCAGGTGCAGATGGGTCTCCTGTCCGTCGATCACCGCGCCTGTCTTGTCTTCCACCGCCGCAACCACCAATGGAGTCCCAGGCGACACAAGACCTAGGTGAAAGCAGCGATGATGAGTCCTGGAGCGTCGATGATGTTGTTCTTCACCTCTCTCGCGATGAAACACCTGAGAACGATACCGTTCCACCAGACGGTGAGTGACAAACGTACTCGAGTGTATTCCTTTTACTATCATTCTGCCGTAGAACCTTCCACGGCACTTGCGAATAGGATCATGCGAGCACACGATAACCCCTCACCTCCCCCGCAGGACCTTGCACACCCTGGCATTAGCTACGTCCCTGGGATAGACGGTCAATTCCCGCCGCCGGGTGTATCCGCACCTCCAAGTGCATTCCGTCCTATAAACCTTTTGGAACGACTGAACCAGTTCTCGGACCCCTTATTTGATCCTCCACGTAGCCCCCGGACTCCAACCCTGGGCATTCGTCCGGATGTATCAGAGTCTGGCATCATTCCCCCACGTGGTTTCATCTCACCTGAATCTTCTTCGCTATTTATTTCATCTGTGCCCATGAAAAGCACCCCCCATGAGGATCTGGCATCCGCTGACACAATTCCTTCATTGTCCACCCAACGCACAGTCGACGATCCTCCCTCACGATCATCACAGCATGTATGTGAGCCTGGTAGCCTTTTAGATGACGCTGTAATTGATCTGTCTTCTCAACCTGTCGCTGGACTACATGGACAGTTGATAACCATCACCAGTTCCCTTGACTCTGAGGTTCTCAGTTCACCTCCAGGACAGGCTGTTGATTCCTTGGTTAATCCTGCCGTGCCTTCCGCTTCGGATGATCGTCCGCAGGAGCCTCTTCCACGCTCTGAACGACGGAACAGTGTTAACAAACCTTCACCTCTCCCATCCAATGCAAAGACTCTGCCATCCACGCCGTCAAATGAGAATGGTAAGGTTTCACCAGACACCGAGATGATAGTCCCCGGCGGGGAAGCTAACGATGGAGATGAAGTCTTGTCCGTGGACAACAGTTGCCTGTCCATTTTAAAGGGGGAGCAGGAAAGCAAGTGCGGAGCGTCAAGCACGAAGGAGGTCAATACCAACTCGCACCAAAGACTAGATTCTCTTTCTCCTCACTCTACCAATGTGCTCGCGACGCTGTGTCGGCCCGTACAACCCACTTCATCGATCGAGCAAACGATTTTACCTGCGGAATCCATCCGCATTAAACACCCGCCAGCGACACCGCCCCGGACACCAGCGCCTTCTGTAACGCGTCCTGATTTTTCTCGGACAAGTATTCAACGACCAGTCATCGCTCCCACGCCGGCGCGAGCGAACAGTTCTCGGAAAATGATTTCCCCTGCCAAGTTCTCGCTCGAGGTCGATGGCATCTATCGCACCCCTGCACAAAGAGTGCCCATCGAAACTGCTCATGCACGCGGAACTTCTTCGTTCCAGAGGACAGGACAGCTATCTACAGGATTAGCCCAATCTCGGCCGGGACGCTTTCTGACAATAAGAGCTCCCATCTTCTCGCGGCCAGCTCTTGATGACCCATCTCGCAGCCCAGCGAAGCGGATACCTGTAACTGTCGTAGTCGCCTCTCCAACAAGGGGGGATCAAGCCCAAAGCTCCCCCACGCGATTCGGTCTCCGTGCCAGGAGCACATCCGTGGAGCCGCACCCCTTGGTGCCTATCCTTGCTCGCAGTCGATCTGCAGAGCCTTGCGCGATGATTTCGAGATCTGATAATCATGGAAAGATCAAGGAATCTATTTTTCCGATGGTTTCTACACTCCCAAGAGCTGGTAATATGCTCCCCTTCCCTCTCGTTCCTGGCCAGAAGTCGAGGAGCGATCTGCCGCCGCCCATCCCAGAGGAACATGAGATTGCGGAGATAGGAAATACCGAGACTGATGCTACGCTGGGCAGAGCGACACAGGGCAATACGATGTCCCAATTGAGACAGCCATCCGCCAACAGTCGTATTCCGCGAATTGGCAACAAGCCATATGCAAGGCCTCCACCGAAAAACGGAAATGCAACAGTTAGTACAACGACAGCCAACACTACTCGTGCTCCTGTGAGTAGTTTGTTCAGTGTTCTAGATTCCTGCCCAGTAATGTTTTTTTCGCAGAGAGTCCCACCATTTCAACTTACTTGCAAGAACAGCGGGGTTGGGAATAGCAACGTGGAGATGTCTTCCACCCAACCCGCGAATGATCAACCTTCGGCGGGATCACTCAAACGAAAGCGAGGTGCAGAGGCAACAGCCCCTTCCAATTCCCATCCTGTCATGATCCGCCAGGTTGTGCCAGGAATTCTTAGCGGGAAGTACGTTCCAAAACCTGTGAAATTTCTTTCCCAAGTCCAGACAGCTTCGGAATCAAGTCCGCCGAAGGCTCCCCAGCCATTGAAGTTCCGCAGAGTGGTAGATGGCATGTTATCAGCGCGATTCGCGCCGGCAAAGGCAAATCTTGCCCAAACAGAAATGCCAGATTCCACCTCACTCCCTCCGTCCCCACTTTCGGAACTTTCGTCATCATCGAATGAGGAGTGCTCTGATGGAAGGCTTCCTCCCAATGCACTTCCGCCCGCGCGTTCTAAAAGCGAGACATCAGATATTCCACGTACAGATGTTGATGCCTCCGTAGTGGAACCTAGCACACACGAGCACTCCTCATTGCACCAAGATGCCGACGGCGATAAACCCTCCAGCCGCCCGCGGAGGACCTCCCGTACTCGCAAGCCAGCACAACAACAATACGTTCTTGACGTCTTCAACGGTAATACCTCCATACGACCACCCCCAGCTCGTCGTAAACCCCAGCCTCCCCCGGAAGGCGATTGTTTCATGGGCATGAGCGCTACCGCGCTGAAGGCGCTCACTACATCTAATACGACGAAGAATCAGCAATCTGTAGCGGTACTGGCAACGGAGGTTATTCGGAAGGATGGTCTAAGACCAGAAAGTCCAACGGTTAAGGCACGAACGATTTTGCAGAAACAACAAGATGAACGAGACATGCGAAGGAAAGAAAGAGCCCAAAGGAGAGCCCAAATGAGCAAGGAGGGTTTGGGGGGCAGAGACACTGAAGGACTGACTGAACAGGACGATCGAGTATCTCTCGGTGCGCGTGCAGGTCACGATGAAAATGATTATGCCATGCCACAGAAACATCGCCGCGGTCCTGGGGACGAGGAAGATTACGAGACTCCAAAGCGACCTGAGCGCATCATCGAACCGCTGAGGCTCGAAGGGGTGGATAGAAAGGTCGAGCCAGTGAAACAAGTCAAGTGGCATCAAGGGCTATCAACTGCCATTTATCTCGATGAAGTTGATCCCAGGCCGAGGTCTATACAAAAGAATGTCATCGTGAGAGGTTGTTTGGCTCCTACATCGAAGGTAGGTATCATACCATGGCTATCCAAGTATGTGCCAATCTACCTTTTTAGAACCTTCCGCTCGATCCCTTCGGAAACCTTACCGACATTGACAATCGACCAACCCCTGAGCTCGTCACGGAACAAATCGTAGTAAAGAAGTATCTTTACGACAACGATATCGAGCCAGAACCCATTCCTGCGAAGATGACGAGGTCAAAAAGTAAGAAAAGCAGAAGCTAGCGTCTACAGGTCGCGGTCTATCTTCATTCATGATATCGTTGCTGTATCCTTATTTTTACATGTTTCCTGGCTGATCACTAGGTAATTCTATGACTACGGTCTGCCTCCTTCAGGTTTGGGAGACCTGTAATTAACAGTGGCCGCCGCTTGGTTCACTGGAAGTACAAAGACTTCAGCAAGGTTTACGTGAGGTGGGCGTGATGCTGCCCAAACAATCTCCTCCGCAATGTCTTCCGCAACCACTTGTGCAACAATTAGCAGACGCTTGAGTAACACCGGATTCCGTCTTGGTACTTACATGGTTGTAAGCCCTCGTAAACCTTGTCTGCCGCCGACTTGTCGCCTTTGAAGCGCACAACAGAGAATTCAGTCTCAACCATGCCTGGAATATCGTGAATAAGCTTGGCAAGTACCTGGTTGGAGTATAACGCAACGTACCGGGTTGGATCTCAGTCACCCTGATGGGGGTGTCGACGAGCTCTCTCAGCAATGCGCTGGTGAATGCCTTAACCGCGTGCTTGGTCGCACAATAAATACTACCTCCAGCATAAGGCTCTCTTCCAGCAATGGAGCCGAGGTTAATAATATGACCTGTCTTCCTTGCCTTGAAATCTGAAAGGCGATGAGGAAGACGAAATCAGGCTATGCTGAAAACACACCTTTGATGAATAACTGGGTCAACGCAATCAGCCCAAAGACATTGGTGGCGAACATGTTCTCCATGTTTTCGAGTGAAAGATCACCGACGCGATCGACCCCGACGACATAGCCTGCATTGTTGACTATCAAAGAAGTATGGAGATGGGTGGGAGCACAGGGCGGTGGTGTCGCCTACCGAGAACGTCGATATTACGGAGCTGGGCCGGGACTTTTTCCAAAAACGAGGCAATCTGATTTTTGTCCGAAACATCAAGAACGATGGGGACGAAACTTCCGCCCTGCTGGACGCCTGCTGCCTTGTGTGCGGCGGCACATTGTTCTGCTACGTTTTGGAGGGCATCCCCTCGACGTGCAGTGAGAATGATGTTCGCACCACCCTGTTCAGTGTGTGTTTGAGGGTGACTGACCAGAGTTGGAGATAAGATACACCAACTTTGGCGAACAGAATGGCAGTAGCCTTGCCGGCGATGGATGAGGATGAGGATGAGCTGATGGCGACATCTTCCTGAGCGTTTGGATGAGACTCACCTCGCCGATACCAGAACTCGCCCCAGTGATAAGGACGGTCTTTCCAAGCAGACGGGAGGCATTGAACACGGACATGTTGGGAGGGGGAGATCTTGCTGAGAGGACGGCGAGGACGATTCACTATGTAGAAGCGGAAGAGTAGACAATCGGATGCGAATGGGCGTACATACCATGTGATCGGTTACCAGACTACGTGTGATCTCTCTAACTTGAAAGAGCCTTATCACGACTGTCGACCACGTCGCCGAGAAATGCGGCGTCCAGCTCGCCCACATTCCTTGTCGGCCCATACGTTGGCGGTAACAAATTTGACCAGTTCTATGCACAACAAGAATACAATGACCATCCGTGCGCATTAGTTATCGTCATGTAGGTCCCACAGCCGTCTTGTTCTGCCGTCTTGTTCTTCCCTATCGACCGCGCTTCCCTCCCGCGTAAGGTCTTCCCGTCCTTGTCTTTCTCTAGCGGACGGGCGTCAAGGCCAGACTCTTAAGCAACCTGACACACCCTCTCCAACCCATCACCCCTCTACTCACCATCGTCATATTTGCACCATGCGCCGGTTCTACGCTAATGCTCCCCCGCCAGCTCCTTCCCACCACCGACCACAATTCGTGAACGCAGCCCCATATCCGACTGCCGCTCCCCATGCCCTCGCCGTTCCGCACCAAAATTCATGTCCGTCCTTGGCCTGTTTTGTGCTCATTCTGAGCTGATCTATGTCCAGCGCTCGCTTTCGACGAGATGATAAAGAAAACATATACGGACAACAACGGAAGGATCCTCCAGGCCGTATCGCGCTCCTGGTTTCCGAATCCTGAAACTAGAGCACAGTGCTTGGATTTTGTCAAACATCTCCGTATTCATAGGGTGAGAATTCCAAACATACTCGACGTACATCACCGACTGATACCTACCAAGAATCTTTTCTTGCACACTTATGTGCATTTGGTATCTTGTTGTAGAAGCAAGTGTGTCGCTTTCCCTTTCATCCAAAGTAGGCAACTTGCTCAGCAAATACAGGCATTTGCAGCTGTTGGTGGACAATGCCAACCGTTGGAAGGGA